>CAIGRM010039321.1:0-14603 GCA_903798335.1 Fraxinus albicans | reverse complement strand
TCATCTAGGCTAAGAGCTTTCACCTCGAAGCCATTTGACTCGTTATACCTATCATACATCTTCTCCTCCAAAGGCGGGGTGAGGTAGCTTGTACATTTTTCGGCATCAACACGTCTATCAACAAAATGTTAGTTGAAATATAAAGAATATCCACATTTTCTTCATCATTCCTTACATAAATCCATGATTATTTGCCTTCTTCAGTCAATTTAAACCCAACAAAATAGCATACATATACTCATATCATTTTTACAGAATCCATAACTGCAAATAAAATTAAAATGTTAAATAGTTTATTTAAGTATATATTAAAGTAATATGAAAATAATTATCATATTTAAATNAATCCATAACTGCAAATAAAATTAAAATGTTAAATAGTTTATTTAAGTATATATTAAAGTAATATGAAAATAATTATCATATTTAAATTATTAAAGTAACAACATTGTATTATCAATCATGGATAAACCATAACAGATAATGGTTGTACTGTCATTTCACATGGAAGATAATGAATGTAGTGTCGTTCTACACTACAAATAACGGTTGGAGTATCGTTCTGCATTACAGATCGTCCAAGAGTTGCGGACAACACATAAATACGCCAAATTCAAAAATAAAAATCAACTAAAGTATCATTTCATACTATATTCAAAATAAAAGTACCAAAAATGAGATTTCTAAAAATACATTTCTTTTGTCTTCAAATATATTAGAGATTTTAATGTAGATAATATAGAAACCAACATTCTTTTTTAAATGCTCAAAGTATTAGAAAAGATTGGTGAAGAATATAATGAATAATAAGATTTTAGGGTAGCAAGTACTGGGAGAGCACATTGATGCGATTTGGAGATGAATTGAGGAATTTGATTGAATTGGAGGGAGTGTTTGGGTCTTTTCCATGGTGAAGGCGTTTTGGACATTTAATATTATTTGTTTATTATATTTTGTAATTGAAGGCTATTTGACCAAAAAACATTGGAAGAAAGTTATTTAATCAAATGCATTGTTTGAATGAATTATTTAACAAACTCTTCCTAAATTCTTCTACTCTTAAAATGAACTGATATGAAAAAATACTAATTAGATACGTAACTATATAGTATCAAAAATTACTGTCCACATATTGAACTCGGTATTTGAATAAAACAAGAAACATTATACTTAAGAGAATTATGAACTCAATATAATAAAAAGGTATACCACAACTAAAATAATGAATATATCATGTTCAATTGTTACGTATTATTATAAAATCACTTAAATTTTAAACAATGCAAAAAAAAATAAAAAAACTCGCATTGTAAAGAATGAACACTGATTCATCAAATTAAACCACAGCTTAACTTGAACTTTTTTATTCATAGAAAGTCCAATTTACAAAGACTAACGTGTACCAACATCTGAAAAGAAACAACCTAATATTAGGGGAGAGACAAAAAAAGTGGGAACTAGTCCTGATTTCTTAGGGTTATAGTCTAAAGTTTTAACTAATTAATAACCAAATTATGATTTTTAGGTTTTGTATTTTTTCACCCGCTTAAAAATTGTAAATAAAAAATCGATTTCATTCGAGTATTCAAGGTTCTAGTTTAGGAACCAAAAACCGAATCAGACCCAATCAGTTATTGGTTCTCGGTTCTGATTCCTAATTTATTTTTTGGAAACTGAATTGGAACACCCGATTTCAATTTGATTTCGATTCGGGAGATTTGGTTCTAGTTAAAATTGTCCAGACCTATAATGTCATGTTACACACTAGTAGTAAATAAAAAATTAAGAGCATATTTGACATATAAAAATAAAGGTCTTTTTAAGTTGAAAACAAATTAAAATTAGATTTTTAATATATTGTGATAGAAATTTTTGAAATGTGTATTTGAAAAGTTGTGAGACCCATAAAAAATGAGGTTAATATTAATTGTTTGATTTTAATTTAAATTAAAATTTGATTTTAATCTGATATAAACGGGGTATAAATAAAAGTTCCGTCTGTAAAAATAAGTAAATAGATGAAGTGACAACTCGGTTGTTTCCCATTATTTTTGAACACAAGAATTAATTTTGTGACTTTTTTTTTCCAACACATGAGTCCCACTTGTGAGATAGAAAGTCAAAAGTTGCGGATGTTGCAGTGACTGTTGGAAAAGTTATTAAAATGAGGTAAAAAAATTGGAAACAAAGGCTGAGTCTTGGGTTTATCTGCACGTCGATCAATTTTCAATTCCTCAAATTGAATGCTCTGAAACCCTGAGCAGAGCAGCCAGACATCAGTTGTCCTACCCTCTAATTGCTTCGCACAAAATGCTTAAATCCTCGGATGAGAGTGAGAAAAAGGTAAGTTTTTTCACTTCGAATTTCTAAGTTTTAAGACTAGCCCATTAGTCAACTTAACAAAATAAACTTACCCTTTAGTTCAAAATTATTTCCGTGTACCTCATGAATAGTATATAAATTTACTGGAATTTTGTTATAATTTTGTTCATTTTTACTTGGATTTGTATAGAACTTGGCTAGGAAGGTTAAAGATTCAGAAATTGGTGTCCCAATTGTGTACGGTAATATCGCATTTTGGCTTGGGAAGAAGGCGAGCGAGTAAGTAACTTTTTCTATTCTTTTCTTGCCTTAGTTGATGGTATTGAAATAGCTTGCGAAATGTTTGATGATTTGCTTCTTTGAACATTTAGTTCTTTTTTCGTTTTATGGTTAGGTACCAGTCTCATAAATGGACGGTTTATGTTCGCGGAGCAGGAAATGAGGACCTGGGCGTGGTGATAAAGCGTGCTGTTTTCCAATTGCATTCCAGTTTTAATAACCCAACTAGGATTGTTGAAAGCCCTCCTTTCGAGTTATCTGAGTCCGGATGGGGTGAATTTGAAATTATCATCACTCTTCATTTCCACAGTGACGTTACTGATAATCCATTGCACTTGTGAGCTGCATTCTTAGTTATCTCTGTGTGTGTGTACGTCCATGGCCCAATCAATGCTGCTTAGAACTGCAATTACGGCTAGCAACATAGATCTCAGCGTTAGAGTTGGAATGATGTGATTGTGGTTTAGGCCTCAATTTCAAACTTTACTTATGAGTTTGCTGATATTAATCTTTTAGCTTAAATGCAATGACTAATGAATAGGCTTCTTCATTTTCATGGGTGTCCCTGTAAAATGTTGAGATTGAATGTGAAAGGATGAATTGCATACAGGTATCATCATTTGAAGTTATACCCAGGGGATGAGTCTGGTCCTATGTCCACTAAGAAGCCTGTTGTCGTGGAATCCTATGATGAAATTGTTTTCCTTGAGCCTTCAGAGGGTTTCTTATCACGTGTGAAAAATCACCCTGCAGTTATTGTGCCTAGACTACCTGCCGACATTATTTTGCCTCCTGGTGTGTTTTTTTTTTTTTTTGGTGGTTAAAATATTTTTCCATTCACCATACTTCAACATTTTTTTGTGCTCGTCTATAGTGCCAATGGAGGATGTTGACAAAAGGAAGAGAGGTGATGCCAATGATCATCCCTTGAGCCAGTGGTTTGACAATTTTTCTGAGGCAGATGAACTATTAATACTTGCTGGTGCTCGCCAACAGGTTTCTTAACGGATTTAATCGTGCTTCTACATTTTTTTTGTTGAGATATCCCTGTCCATGATTGTCCTGAAAATCATCTACTTGTTATCTTTATGCTGACAAAATATCCAAGAATTTTACCTCCAAAACTGTATCCATTAGGAAGGGAACCCTTTGCAGGCTGTGGAAATTAATCAATACACATAATATAAAATTTAGGGAAGGATGAATATAATCAGAAAAGAGTCAAATTTATCCCAAGATGTCTTTATATGAAATCACACTTGGTAGAAAAAAGAGTTTTGAATAGTGATTTTTAGGAGAATGTACACTTAAAAGTAGGAAAAAAAATTTGGTATATGTGTAGAATATTTTATTGTGTGAATGTGTGGTCTAAAATGATCTTGTAGTAAACAATAAAGAGACATACTATGTGTACATAGGTGTACACATGGGGGTTGGGACCCCACTCACATTATGTCAACTCATATGGATCAATCTATGTACACATAGATTAATCCAACAATAAAATAAAGAACCATGTTAGATGTACACACTTGATTCACATTAAGTTTCACATCCCCTCACATGGGGGTGGGGCCCACAATCCCCATGTGAGAGGGATGTGAAATTTAATGTAAGTCAAGTGTGTACATTTAGCTTTATTGTAAAATAAATTAAGGATTGTCAAACAGACACTCAATAGAAAAAGACAAGTTATAGCTGTGGATCCAATTCGTATGCCCTTTGGCTTATACGCAGATCTCTCTGCAGATCTTAGCCCATAGTGATGCAGAAATTGGGATCCGATATGAAATCTAATTTTCCCAGTTTTATTGGAATAAGAACTATATAGGAGAAGTGGAAAAGAAACATTAGGTGTAATCAACCAAATGAGTTTCAAATTTTTGAGAGGAAATTATTGAAGGACCAAAGTAATGACATAAAATGAGAAGTGCCCTTCTTTTAAAATTTTCACAAAGTAGCAATCATTCTTTAATTTATCTTTCCTACTCGAAAATTTTTCCTCTGTTTTAAGACGAAATATTTCTCCTTTCTTCATTTTTAGCTTTATTCCTGAAACACATGTTCTTATGTAGGCAATTATGGAAGCGAGTAAATGTAGGAAATAAAATTTCGAAGTTCGAGTTTTGAGTTTTTTTATATATATGAAGACAGAGGAAGAATAAAATAAAACTTCTACAGAATTTCTATTAACTTGACCTGGTCAAGTAGAGGGTCAAGTTATTCTGCTTGTTCATATCAAGGTAAACTGACATATTAGTAACAAAGCTTAGAGGAATGTCTTTTTTCATCTTGGCATTTAAAAATGATCATTTCAGAAAGTTCCTAAATATTTAGATATTCAATGGACTTGGAGCTTTCAGATATCACATTTTTTGAGGGGCTTGATGACAACTGCCATTAGAGCAATTTTTAACCTGTTAATATTAGAACTTATAATAAAAATATTGCCACATAATCATTTACCGTGTTAAATGACATTTGATGTGTTGTTAAAAAATGAGTGGAGGGAAAACTGTTTTTTTTCCTTTTTTGAACTGTCAAATGACAATTTGCGTGTACACCAAACAGAACTGTTTTAGTATTTTCTACTCATATCATAATATGAAAACATTCACTTTCAATTTATTCTGAGCAAATTATTACATCCCTAATAATTGTTAGAGTATGTGACATCCCTAGTTTTGTTTCTCTTAAATTTTTCCAATTCTGTGGGAAAAGTATTGTTCGTTTGACATTTCACTTGAATGCCGCAGGTGCAAGCTCAAATTGCGAGACTCAGAAGGCAGTTGAGTTTGGTGGACGGGCAGCCTCCACAGCTGAAATCTGCCTCCGACCTGTAAACGCGCATTATATCTCATGCAATGCATTAAATCTCATGACACCAAAAGATTGACTGATCGAGAATATTCTTAATGTGAGATTCTTGTAATGTTAATTCACTACACCAAGGAGAACTTTGTACTTGTTCCATTTTCTTGCCAGATGAGAAAGCTTCGGCATATTTATATGAAAGTACTGGAAAATGTAATGCTATTGATGAAACGTATGTATATAGCAGAGTTTTATTTGAGAGTTTGCTTAAGGTTCGGACTGCATTATGTCGTATAGTTGAACTATGTGCTCAAAGACCCTTTTAGAGTATGCATTTCTTGTTATGAAGTTATTTTACATTCTGGAATTTGCTCTTTTGTGATTTCACTAGGCTCAACACTGTCATCTCACGATCAGAGAATTTGTTTGAACGGTCCAGATTCTCTGTTGAGTGTTGCCATCTGATGACACGAAGGATATCTGACTTTTCTCTTCATATGTACCTGTAAATGCCACAAGTTTACAACTTGGTTAAGCCTAAAAATAATGCATGTGCTGTGAACAAGGTTCTAAAGCTTTCATTTGTTTACAGCTTGTATTGCTGAGGGTACCAGGTATAAGTTCTTATCCTTAATTCCCACAAATTATTTTAATAACATGTTATTCATTAATGTTGTGTGTCATCCACACAGCTATTCCCAATTCATTAATATCGCTTAAATCGTAAACTATAAACAATGAACTAAGTCTTCTTGCAGTTTGTTGCACATTGATGTATAAAAGTGGATCGAACTGCCCAGCTGGCCAGTAAAAGTAGCATAGACTCACTGTTAAGAGTGGTCATGCCGGGCATGACGCTATGGCTTCCAGGCTCGTTGGTGTTGACCTGGGCAGCCCGACCCATGCAAAGAGCTCAGTGTTGGGTCAGCTCACCTGTGAAGAGTGGTCGTGTTGAGCTTTACACTCATGGCTTTTAGACTCGTGGCTCTTGGCTTGCACCGTGCATAATAAGTAATTAAATAAAAGCATAAAATTGAATGCAAAAAACCAACACAATAATAACTTCGGTCCGACGCAAGACTTTGAGAAGTGAACATCATTCTTAGCAGTAAGGATGGAGAAAGATAGGAAAGGTGATTTCAACATATTTCTAACCAAGCATGATGTTATCGCTACAAAAAAATTTTATTGAGACGATAGATTTGAAAAGACAAATTGTTTATCTTTTCTTCCATATCGGAAGAAATAATAGTAGTAGTGTACGCATTATTTATTTCTTATTGCTTGTGGTTATAAATCCCCTCTGGTTAGAAATCTAAAGAGCAAGTACGAATTGTAGTGCTTATGTGCCAGATCAAGAATGATGGGCTCGATTCAATTAAGATCACTATCTTTAACTAGTTAATAATCATTCTATGTCGATTTTTATTCAAGTTCACATGATCTAGGAATTCCGGGTGATCTCAGAATAAGAATGTATTTAGTACAAGGAAGTTAAGGTGACGATAGAAGTAGTTAGGAGTGATTTCATAGGGCCTTAGTATAGTAACGTTTTAGAAGAAGAGTAACATGGGGTTCATGTGCAATACGGATTGCTCGGTCACCATCAATTCAAAAAGGAAAATTCGTTTTATGATTTTGTTTTTGCAGGGCACCACATTTTTAGGGACCATGTGCACCACCTTCATCTTTTTCATCCTCCTATTTCGAATCTTTAATGATTTATTATTTATAAGTATTAATTTACTTGCGGGATTCGACGTCGACTCGAGTAGGTAGATTATCTGAAATGCCTTTCTCTATATTAGTAAATTTTGTTTACTCGACACATATATCGCCGTCGGTTTGTTTATAATAAATGAACGACGGGTGCAACAATTTTCTTGATTGAACATGGTCACGTGTACTTTGAAGGAAGAAGATTAGACATAACTAAATATTAATATGATATATTTTCCAATCTTAGCACTTTGGGTACCTTTACATTATGAGCCGGTATTAAAGATGAGTTCTACCCAAAGTGATTGTTACAATTGGTATCAAAACAGACACTCTTTTTAGGGTATCCTCGTTGATAGAGTGACTTGTGGAGGGTTATTTCCATTATAAGATGGATTCGGTATAGTCACTTAGTCGAAGAGAAGTGGAATATTACGATATAATTATATCTCATGCAGTGTGCAAAATATTGCAGAAAGTTACATCAAAGTAAAATAAAAAGGAGGATGCGAAGCATTAGCTTTTTGAGATGGATTTCTCAGCCTTGGAACATGCAGAGATACAAGTATTCGGGAAATTCGAGTGGTGCTCAAATGACTGTTTCCAATATTTGGTGGTGTTGTAGGCCCTTTTTGCTGCTAATTTCAATGAACAATGCTACCACATGGGTTACTTTCAATAGGAGGACCACATGGGTTAGCCCATTTTTCTCCAACAGGCCTCCATATTCCAGCCGTACCTTCTTAGTGTTGCTACTAGATTGACAAACGATATAGATTTAAGAATTAGAATGAGATTTTTTTTTTTTTTTTGTGGAAACACATCCTTATTTTACTTTGAATTCTTAATAAATAATTTATCTATTATGAACCCTTTAATTGAGTTGAGATTTGTTGACCCTATTTGGCTGAAGTCGCGAACTGCTGTACTAGTTGCAAATAGCAAGACACCACACAATACACTACCGGACACGTCACATTTAAAATGTCGTATAAATATTTGTTAGGGAGAGTTAATGTTAGGGCTGTCGATATTTTGATAGTAGGGCAGTTAACGGACAACCAGACGGCGACAACAGTTCCTAACTCATCCTAACTCTCACTAAAAAATCATAATGAAGAAAAATGATTTATTAAGATTAGAAATTAACCCTTTTGTCGAGTATCATTTATCTCTACGAGAAGAAATTAAAATCTTGCCTATAAGAAGGCCTTAATATTGCCTATCCATCTTGTAAACTTCTCGACAAATATAGCATAATTTTGTAAGTGCAAGAGTGGGTTTAATACACGGGTATGAATGTTAAGTCAAGAAACTTCACAACAATCGGTTCACAAGTACGTATCAAGAATCAAAATCATAACAAGAGGTCGTGAAGAACAAGAACAACCTAGGAACAACACAGCATCATGGTACAAAGTTACTACTTAGACTAGTCGATCAAAACGAGGGAAAAAGAACAACTAAAAGATTCAAACTTTTTAAATTAATATAAACATACATCAGTCAATCTGGAACCATTATTGTTGGCAGAAATGAAAAGGGCCAGAAGTAGTAAAGTATCGAATCCTGCGGATGGGCACATGGATTCCTGCAAATTTTGACATATATATGGATCCTATTCTTCATTATCTCAAGAATCACAAGTCCAACAATCACAAAAGACCAAACTCTTTCCACTGAGGATATATGAATTCGTACTTTTCAGTACACTTTAGTTGTAGTCCGTGATTTGCAATGGATTCTTTTCATGCACACAATTCTATAAGAAAAATTTGACAGTCATATATGGATACGTGGTATAATTGTTCTTTCAAATCACGACACCTCGAAAATGGAATTGATAAAAGAGGAACAAGGCGGATGAACGGACCCACTCAACGTCTGAAATGTCATGATTTCAGTGTACAACGCAATCTTTTTAAATAAGTCATACATCACCTGTGGAAGAACATGGCTAGAGCCTAGAGGGTTTATAATCATGCTAGGGGTATTTTCTTCTTAAGGCGAGTTATATGTATACAAAGTGCTTATATGAGTGACATTTTATGGATGATATTAGAAGATAAATCTCTTGTAAACGAGTGAGTGTTACTTTCAATAAAAAGATTAATTCTGTAAAGTCTCTCGACCAGAGAAAATGGACCGTTGTGGTCATCAATTTTAAAGGTGGGTAGGTATTATACTTACTGTCCGATTTTAAGGTTCAAAAAATCAATTATACTATTTGTATATTATTTATATACAACTTGGATGACATTTGAATATGTGGCAAAATCAAGGTCACTGGTTATTTTAATGTTAGAGAAATCAATGATAAAATTGTGTGTCACATGGTACAATGTAAAGCAAAATGTCAACTGGAATGCACGAGTAACATGATTGAACAAAAATAGTGGCAACCACTCATAGATATCGAACAAGAAATTTGTTGAAAAATTACAGTTGATACAGAATGTTGGAAATGGAAACAAGTACTGTACAAAGTCTGATGTTGAAACTTGAAACCGACTTTCATCAGTGAAAGCCAAGTCTGAGGCTAATATGAATAGTATTAAATTTTTCTGCCTTTTTTTATCAAAACATAAAGAGGATTTTTCGCTTCAATGTTGAAACTTGAAACAAAATATTACCTAATTAAACATTATTATCCCATGAAGCAATTCAAGATTATAAGAGAACCAACACACAACATTATACCCAATGGGTTTAGGGTCCCACATTGTCCTTTCTCAAAGCCCAAAAAACCCATGGGCTGTCCTTTACCCCCAACCCCACCCACCCCTTCAAACTTTCTTCATAAATACCTTCACAACCCTCTATCCTCATCACCACCATTTTCACTTTTCAACCTCTTCTCATTCAAACTTTCTTGTCTAAGAAACATATTTTTCTCCAGATGGCAATCAAAAAATCATCAAACAAACTTCCACAAACAGCAGTGTTGAAGCAAATTCTCAAAAGATGCTCAAGCTTAGGCAAGAAACAAGGGTATAATGATGAAGATGGGCTTCCGTTCGACGTACCGAAGGGCCATTTTGCAGTTTATGTTGGTGAAAACAGAAGCAGATACATAGTTCCCATATCTTTCTTGTCTCACCCTGAATTCCAGTGCCTTCTTCGTCGAGCCGAAGAAGAATTTGGATTCGATCATGATATGGGACTCACTATTCCTTGTGAAGAAGTTGTTTTTCGATCTCTAACGTCAATGCTTCGATGAAACATGAATTTGTTTGGAGAGAGTTGAACAAGATGAAACTGTATTGTTTTGTCTTTTTTTAACATCTTTCTTCATTACGGCCGGTATGATTTATTTTTGTCTTCTTTTTAGCCCCTTGGGTGTTTGTAATTTTTCTAGTGACCCTAACCCCAAGACCCGTGAATATTTTATGGGTTAGATTTGAAAAACGTATGTAATTTTTCCTCGTAGAGGTGTTTCAGTACACCCTGTGGGCGATTTTAATTAATGTTCAATTTGCAAATGTTTATTCATTTTGGACAATCCCATGAAGAAATCTCCATTGTCCCATGTATTTTTAGTATGGGTTTTGCTATGGGTACATAGGGGGTGCCATAAGGGTTCACATAATGGCCAAATGTAACATTTGAAAATTTTCATAGGAAGAAAACAAATCTTAGAACAAATTTGAAGGTAGTCATTGTAGACTATCTTTCAGTCTTATTCGTGCCATTACACAACATTGAAGATTATAACATAATGTCTTAGAATGAATTTTTATATATTTTTTATGGGTCTCGTTTGGCATGACTTTTGAAAAGTAAAAAAATTGCTTTCGATAGTGTTGTTGAAATTTTTTATCTGAATAGAAGCAATTGGCCTTAAGAGCATCTCTATTGATGATGTAAAATTGAGTATAAACCGACATTTTTAAAACCAAATTTGCATCCATATTTACATTTCGATAGATTTAAATCCAAATTCTATTGCAAGTGAAATACGTAAAAAAAAATTGGGTGCAATTGGGTTGATAAATTTTTGCCTCTCGTGAGTCCCACGGATAGATCTGAAAAAATATGTAAATTTATATTTTCTGTCTAAAAATGTAGTTTGCATTTCTTTTGCATCTCTCCATTGAAGAAATTTTCGACCACTTCGAAGATTTAATCACAATTTAGATCTAATTTAAAGCACCATTGGAGATGCTCTAAAGAAGCTCCCTCAAAAAGTCGAAAAGAAGCCAGAAAAAAAAACATGTAAAAGCTTGCCTAACCGGCCTATATATACCATCTCGTACATTTTCGTACGATTTCGTACATTTACGTATAATTATTACCATTTCATCAATAATCTTAGACTAAGTCTAATTAAAGAGTAGCTCTATGCATGTCTTCGACATAAATTAACAAATTGTAGGGTATATTTCATCATAAATCATAAGTTTTGGGGTCCATATCGGAAATTTGTCTATGAAAACGGTAAGTCGTGGACTTACTCTCGCTTTTACAGAGGACAATTTGGATTTAATTCCTTATCTTTTATTGTAGTGAATATACAGCCATCTGCATGGATTGCATGAATCTCTCTCCATGCGCAACTCTCCCAAAAGATCCTACTTATTTTTCGTAGACGAAGATATATTAAAAACGTTAGTTACACAAAACACAATTTTTTTCTCCCCAAAATGTTAAAGATTGTATACGGACGAACTTGCATCGAGCCTCATAATAGGAAAAAAAGGAATTCAAGTCTTAGTATTCTTTTTGATAGTTTACATTTTATACAAATCGTGTGTGTTGTGCTATTCGTAGCACGACGTGCATGACAACGCATCAAGTGCTTGCAATTGTGACTATTGGAGCAACTAACGTCACAATATGCTCATGCCCCTTGCTAACGGGAGGACATCGAACCTTGTCGCTTACGTGTTGTGTTGTTCAAGCGCAACATGTGTGACAACTTAGTAGGTGTTTGTAATTGTGATTGTTACATGTTTAAAGCAACAACACTGGAGGCATGACATCACAATGCATTCTGATCAACTCGAGGAATCTACCGGCACGAATTGAAACGGCAATCGAAGTCCAGGCATTAGATAACTCGAGAAAAAGTATGTGTACCTGCTATACACATACAACCTCCACACACCTGCTTTTATTAATATAGGGACCATCAAAGGAGAGAGGATTGCCTATTGTGAGCTGGTCCTACCCTATCTCTATTAAAGTATTGGTTTAATTTCTCTTTTAGTTTCAGCCACAAGGTACCTAACAACTCTTTTGCATAAAATTGTATGAGAAATCCTACATGTACCACCTGATTTATAGAAATTACAGGTGACGAGATCTCAAACCATTTTTGACAAAAAAAACACAGTTAATCCAACCGTTAAAATACAGCCATGTCATTATCTTTGAAGCCGTACAATTTATCTGTACAAACAGCTTTGTTGAAACTGTATATCTTCTGTTTAGCCCACATTGTAATTATCATATCTTCAACTACATTTCCACAAGTTTGAAATCCATCATAGAATCCTCCTTTGGAAAGGAAATATCACACCATCATAATTGGTGTGTTATTCATATATTCATGTTTGGTAGTGATTAAAATTCAGATTTTAATCTAAATTAAAGTCAAAAATTAATTTTAACCACATATTTTATGAGTCCAACAACTTCTCATTCACACATTTCATCATTTTTTTATCAAAATTTACTAAAAAACTGATTTTAATCCCCACGAAATATGTCTTCTATTTCTATATATGATTTCAATCTACTTTTATATTGCTTTGCCTCCCCAAGAACAAAGGATTTAGGGCTCATTTGGCATAGTTGTTAAAAAGTAAAATGTTATTCTTAAAATTAAGAAGAAGTTTTTGGACGACCATTTTTTTCTCATTCTCATTCTCATTTTTCATTTCAATCACACATTCTATCAATAAAATAATATTACACAGAAACTCAAAAATTCTCCTTACTTTTTAACCATATATTCTTCTATCAATTACTATTTCAAATCAAATTCTTTTTCAAAATGGGTGTCAAACACATTAGTGATTACTTATTAAGATTAAAGTAACATAAAATCAAAGAAAACAGGAAGATAATGTTGGTTTTAAAGTAAACTCGTTCCTAATAAAGTACAAATGTTCGTACTAACCTGAGCAGTTGTTTTGTGTCAGTCTATCTTTGAGGCTGCATGTTACTTCTGAACTACTTCATTTTGTCTTGTCTGAACCTTTACCATTTAAATTAAAGTCAAGAAGGTGGATAATTGCAAACAAACACCTCAAATTTATATATTTACTTATTTTAGTTTTCCATCAAATTTAGTCTCGATTTGATTCAGCTAAAAAAATAATTTAAATTTAAATCAAAATTAATAATTAATTTTAACAGCACATTTCATGAAATTTACATCTTTTGAATCACACATTTTATCAATATTTATCAAAATCTACTAGAAATATAATTTTTTTTCCTTGGCCAAAAGTGGCTTAATATATCCATAGAGTTTCTAAGCTCAGTTTTTATTTTATTTTAGATCCAAAAAATATTTCTCCGACTATCATGATATGCAATGCTGATAGAAAATCTATTAAGTCCCTATTTGACAATCATTATTTGTAAAAAATGAAGTTTTGAATAGTGATTTTTTAGAGAATGTGTTGTTAAAAAGTAGAAAAAAATTTAGATTTACGTGCAAATTATTTTATTGCATGAATGTTTAGTTAAAAATGAGTATACAGAAAAAAAAATTTTTAAATAATGGGTGTCAAAGACATAAAGCTAAATATATTGAATAAAGAATGATTTCTATCTGGGGCCATACGTACTACCCTAACACGTGACAATTGGCCCGCAATTGGTCCAGTTCCGTGCAACTTGTGGAACATGTACGATTCATAGTCACGTGGCCCGGTCATCCCCAAATCATGACACCGTTTGTTCTGATGGATTCATATTCAACTTCTTGTAGTAGATTTTTCCTGTAAAATCATCATTTTGAAGCTTTTTTTTTTTTTTTTCAAAAATGCTGTGAGTACAGATTTTTTCTACAGAATTTTCACCAAAATTTTGAATTTTACTCACATGGGGGTGGACCCCATGTGATTAAAAAATTGATTTTTCTATCTACCTACGCCCTATTGTTTCTATCATGTATGGGTACAGGAATTTGAATTCATGTATTCCTGTACCCATAGCAGAACTCTCTTTTTTAACCATCAAGTCCTAGTTGGGGAATGGAAATTAAGGTAATTTGTCTTCAATCCTACACTTTTAGAGCGTGATTTAACGATTTCCCATATTACTAACACATAAACTCGATATTGGAAGGCCGTCAAAATATACAACTTTCTTTAGACATAAACTCTATAGATCTATGGACCAATTTGTTGGCATGGTCACCGGGTCCTCGGCCCCGATCTCTTCAAAAATCTTCAACCATTACATTAGTCATGAACCCTGAAAGCCCCAGACAATTACAAACCCAAACACTAGTT
>CAIGRM010039319.1:0-15483 GCA_903798335.1 Fraxinus albicans | reverse complement strand
AAGATATGGGAGGAGGCTGCACTGGGCTTGTGTACTGGGCGGAAGCCCAGTGCAGCATCCCCTCATATCCGCCCATGCTTATTTCTGAAGTCAATAACGCCATGTGTAAGTAGCACAACCAGAGTGAGATGTAGAGTATTTGTCAAAATGTTGCCAATTTGAGATGACAAGAAGACACGATTGCTCTTGTTGAATGCATCCTCTACATAGGCTAAATGGAAATTTATTATGGGCACTTTGGCATGGTTGAAAATGCTAATGAGATAAGAAGCTTTTTTGGATGTGTTTATATAATATTCAGGAAGTATTTTGTCTAATTAAAGAATTTTTAGAAGAGTCAGGAAAATTATCTCGAATAGGCTTCCAATTGGAAATTAACTTCATTTTTGGGATACAAGAAAACAATGCTATCACAAAAATGGGTTATTTTAGCATCTTTCTCATTTTCCTTGAAAACTCCCTAAATTGTTTTATGCTCACCTCTTCTATTAGCCTAACACCACTATAGAGAGGCTAGCTAACTATTCATATTCGATGTAGGACAATGGCAAGCAAACCCTTTCAATTTAAAATATACATGTTCGATTTATATTCTATTGTATAACATTGATTCAATCTCTATTCAATACTGAACTTCGAATATTTAAGTTGATCAAACACCCTTTTTTATCATCACGTTCATATATATATATATATATATATATATATATATATATATATATATGTTTTATTTATAAAGACTACATTTATCTANATATATATATATATATATATATATATATATATATATATGTTTTATTTATAAAGTCGTCATTTATCTACATGTACCTTTCATCAAGCATTACTTATTGAGTAATCGTCAACGTCATGCAAGACACATGCTCTTGTTTAAGTCTATCCTTTAGATAGGCTAAACGGAGGTCGATTTATATTATTTCCAACTTAAAATTAACTTATATTGTTGGGGCACGAGTTTTAAGCAAACAACGCTATCATGGGTGATTTGAGTCTCCATCTCTTTCGGTTATTTAATAGTCGGACTATAAAGAGATTACCTAACTTGTCATATTCGACATAGAATTACTAAAACAATAAGTACTAACGAACCGTCCTTCATGAACATAGAAATAACATTAAAATGGAACAGATAAATTATAAAGACCTCCCTAAAGTTGATGACAATATCAGAGACACCTCCTCCTTTTTTAAAATTTTAATAACTTCCAACATACAATTTTCATTTTGCACTTCTCTCCTATCCTCTATATTCCCTACCAAACAGGCTCTAGATTTCATTTGATAAATTTATAAATACGTTTATTAAAATAAATAATATTTTCTGTCTTATTACGATAAGTTTACTTTTTTTGTTTTCCCAAATTATATGTCGTTTTCTTGTTGAGGGTATAGTTGATTTCTAAATTTTCTAATATACTCCTATTTTAATATAAATTGTTATTAACAAATATAAACTATCGTTATTCAATGTAGATGTATATAAGTAAAAATATATGTAAAATTTATAGTTCCAACATACATTAATTATGTTTTCTTAATCTGTGTGAAAATATAAACGAGTCTATCTTTATGGGGAAAGGGGATTATAAAACATCAGAATTGGACAAGAAATAGAATAGTAAACAAAGTAGATATCCATATTCCAATCCAACTTTGTTTTGTTTAGAATTAACGTTGTTGTAAATGAGAGTAACAAGGATTTCCTAGAATGGAGAAGGTTTTAAAACGACATAATCTAGAATTTCTATATTTTAAAGATTCTAATTATTTACAAAGATCTTATTGATAACCCACAAAAGGACGCTCGTACGTACCTATATAAAGAGCTCCTCAAGGCCAAAATACAACGTTCACTGAAGTAGTTCTTAGCTTTTAAGTTGTTTTCTTGAAGGTGTTTCTTAAGCATAGCCATGGATTCAAGATTTCTCTTACAGTGTGAAAGGATGAGAGATGAATTTGAAGAGAATTTGCGATTGACTGAAAAAGTTGATGAATCGGATCTTGAAAATATGAGAAAAGAAGACGAAGAGAATTTTCGATTCATCGAAGAAGAAGATGAGACGAGTACGTCGAAGAGGGAATTTAAAGTACCACTCGGCTACAGATTTCATCCGACAGCAGTTGAATTAATGGAAGAGTTTCTGATGAAAAAGATCTTAGGACAGCTTACTTGGGACACTATTAAAGAAATTAATTTCTATCGATTAGATCCTCAACAGATTCCAATAAGTAAGTCCGAATCTGCTTATTCTCATGCAACAGCTTTTCTTGGTTGAAGCTATTCTGTATCTGGAAATCATGGCTATTTTCCCGTTAACTGAAATCTTTTGTTGAAACTGTTCGACTATGTCCATGACAGTTTCAACTTTTGGACTTGTAGCTATTGAATAAGACGAAGCTGCTGCAGGTTAGCAGAGGGCAGTAGTTTGCTTGAAGCGCATTCTTATTTTCCCTTCTTGCTTCCTTAGTTATAAATTTTCATAATATGTTTGGTATTCCGTACGGAGTTTAGTTTAGTCTAATCTAACGTGCCAAATATGCACATTAGTCATCCAAATTGGATTCAGGTCATCAAAACCCAACAAAGTCGTACAATTCGCTCATTCGATAACTCCAATTGTTACACTATCTGTACATTAAATTTTCTTGTGTTTTTAGGTGAATTCGAGGCTCTCAAGTATGGGAGAGAGGGCAAAGCATATTATTTCACGAGCGAAGAACAAAAATACGTAGAGGGATCGAGATTAATGCCAAGACCATTTTCTAACGGATATTGGAAAAGATGGGGAAAGGAAGTTCCAATTCATGATGGAATTGAAATTATTGGTTTCAAAAGAAGATTTGTGTGGGAAGAGGCACATAATGTAGAAGAGAGTAATTGGAAGATGACTGAATATAGTGTGACTCCCAGATTCATGGAAGATCTTTCTCAAACCAATGTAAGTTGTTCTCTTTAGAGATTTTTTTGGCTTAAAAGCACTTCAAAGGTGTATTTAATTGAAACTTTTAAAAAATTTTTAATTTGAGATTTAAAAAGTTTAGGGGTATTCAACGTAGAAATTTTGAAACTTTTTAAAAGTATTGATATATTCAATCGAAATTTCTTTAAAAGTCACGGTGTATTCAATTAAAAGTTAAGTCTCTGTAAATTTTGGAGTATTCAAATTGTTAATGACTTTTAAATATTTTTATAAAAGTTCTAGGGTAATAATTTTTAAGCAGAAATTACTAAAATAAAATGTCAAAATTTGTCTCTCATTCATCCAAGATTTTGGAGGACTTCCACAAAAAAAAAATTAATATGTGTTTTTTATTTCTTTCAATATTTCTCTTTCATTTTTCTTTCTATGAACATTAGAGTAATTATTAAAAATTATTTTTTTCTACTAATTATATTTGTTTCTATTTTTCTCCTCTCTGTCTCTTTTATTTTTTATCTATATTTTCTATGAAAAAAATTAAATTATAACTAAAGATTCTTCTAACTTTTTTCTTTTTTCATCATTCTTTTATGAAAAAATATCTATTTGTAATTAAAATTTATAATACTTTTTATAAAAAAGACTAATTTACAGTTAAATTAAAATATATCGATTTCTTGTTTACTCTTTAAAAGTATGTCATATTGCTGAATATTAAAATTTTATTTATTTTTTATGAAAGAATAATGTAATATTTATATATAAGTTTTATTTATTTAATTAAGGTAACTTAAATTTTTATTCTTTTAAAAATATTTTTATTATTGTGGAGGGGAAAGGGAATTGTGCGAATTAGTATCTCATGTGTGAGAATTTTACACTGTTATTTTAGATTCAAGTGAATTCTATTTTAAATGAAAGTTTTCAAAAATATTTTGAATTCTACAAAAGTCTATAAAAGTTTTAAAATGAAAGTTTGTAGAAATCTACGAAAAACTTCCATTAATCTTATACAAATCTATAAAAAGTCCACAAAATACAAAGAAGTTATCACTTAAAAAAAAAAGTCCATAAAAATCTTCAAAAGTTTCGATTGAATACACTTCCCTTAGTCACCAAACTTATAGCACTGTTTAACTTTGTTTCAGTTCAAACACTACAGAAATGATCTCTTACTCATGGTGAGTAGGATAAGATATATTCATCGTTGACATGGCAATGTAAAAAATTGTAAGCTTGCACGCTGATATGACAACAATGTTTTATCTTACCTACCATAGGTTGAAAATCATTTGTGTCAAACACTATGTCACGCTATTTTTTTGAATTATTACAGCCGGAAAACTACGTGGTGTGCAAAGTTCGAGACATGAGTAGGTACAAGAAGGATTTCATAACAGAAGAAAGAGTAGAATAGGGAGAAAAATTCATATTCTTTAGCCCCTGTTTGAGCTCTATTTTTTCAAATTATAATGAGAGAAATAGTAATTTTTTGGAGAATGTGTAATTAAAAAGAAAGGAAATTTTTTTAGACTTACGTGTAATATTATTTTATTTAAAATGTATAATTGATAAAAAGAGGAAAAAAATTAATTTAATGCGGGCCAAACAGAAGCTTGATGAATGCTATAGTCCACGAAAAGGTTTAGACAAAAAGCATTAGGCAGTGTTTGATTCCTCTAATTTTCCTTGGTACTATTCACTTGTTTAATTGCAATAATTTGACCTGGTAAAAATCCCCCCCCCCCATCCCACGCGCCCATATTCCTCACAATTGGGGAAAATGCTTTCCTTTTAGCAATTTTTTTTATATTTTCTTTTATTTATTTATTTTTGAAATGAGAACAAAATTCATAACCAATTATTAAAAAAAAAATCACTTTAATGAACAATTTCCATGTAAAACGAAGTCAAACGAACACTAAACTTTGATAAAAAATAGTTTTTGAGAATTTTTTTTTTTTTTTTTTTTTTTTTTTTTTGGCAATTGTAACAAATTTCATAGCCAATTGTAAAAAAAAAAAAAACTTTAATAGACATTTTTTTTGTAAAATAAAGTCAAACGTGAACAAAAAAATCCAAAATTTCAAAAAAAAATCGGGTGGAAAATTATATCAATTAAACACACTTAATTAACAATTCACTGGAAAACAATTTCTAGACAATTACTTTTCCTGTAATTCATTTTATTTCCACCCATTTTTCACCGTTGCAATCAAATGGACTTTAGATTTTTTTTGTATTGATTCTTGCAAAACTAGTCTCGTCAATGTAATAGAATCTCTATTTATGATTTACTCTATTTATGGCCCCTATACAAATTGCATCTTGGTTCTTCAAGGTTGCAAGAACAATTGCACAATTTTATTTTCAAGTTGGTTACGTAAATTTTTTCACAACTCAATATAATTCATCATTATAACTACTCTTATATAATTATCTTTTTAAGAGGCGTACGCATGATAAAACACGGTCTACGTAAACTGACCTCAACTACTAATGCTAGAGAGAACATATCAAGCCACAACAAATGCTAGTTGTGTTCATCTTGCCTCAGCCGATACTGTATAAGCCAATAGCAATCTGAATCTGTCATACCGTTTGACAAATGAAGGCTAGCTAGTTAACCCTCGTGCCATCCAAGTCGTAGCCTTCATAGCATTTAAGTAGTGTGCACATAACAAGGTCCCTGTAAGTTGATTACGCAATCGATATCTTCTGATCTTTTGGAGACTTACGAACCAATAACAAATGCTAGTTATGAAGTTCATTGAGCAACTCTCGAGCTCATTTGTACAATTATCACTGAACTAGATCGCACGCACCATTTGACACGCCCTAACATGCCATTACGGAATGTTGACGTCCTCTGTAAACAATTTATCCGGTGGGCAAATCTTAAAACAACTTATTAATAGAAGTACCTCTGCTAAATGATGTAAAATAATCCAAAACAAGTAAAACCTACTATTCAGAATTCAAGCTTTTTTCCTTTTCCAGAATTTTTCGAATTTCCCCAATCCAAAACGCCGGAAGCATATTTGATGAAGAATGAATATGGATACTTTTAATTTAATTTAGACAATTTATCTATATATTTTATTTTAATTTATAATTATTTTAGTCTTTAATTGATATTAGGACTCTTAACTTTCATAATTTTAATTAGATTGTGATTTTAATTCCATTTAGAGTTAGTCGTTATTTTTAATCTAGTCATTACCTAAAATTAATCATTATCTAGGAGTTAAGTTATTATCTAGATTTTATTTACTTCTTTAAATACGAGTTGTAAGCCTTATGACAATCAATGGAATTGAAATATTAATTGTTGAGATTTTCTCTAATTTTCATAAATTTTTGTATTTGATATTTAAAAATCAATGAGTCCAATTCTCTGTATTCACGCATGACAAATAGTTTGATGCTTAGATTTCATGTATTCTTAGAAATATAAATAATTATAATTATAATTATTATTATTATTATTCACAGCTCTTCAGCAAACAACGAATTTGGTCATTAGTAATTTCAATGACCTACCACTCGTGTATGAAAACTTCAACTAGTTGAAAGCCTCCATGCAAACACAAAACCTCAAGATAGAAAAGACGATAAATAATATATAAAATCGAAGAACGATGATGACCATGTGTCCGCAACAACCAAAGGTACACGAATTTTGAGGCCCGGGAACACCTAGGAAAGGTAAATTGAGATGATGAAGATTGTCTTGGTTAAGATGAATTCCCTTATCAAATTTATTGACTTCGAGTGGTTCCACAAATAATATACAATCTCTTGAATAGTTTAAATCTAAAAGAGACGTGTGGAAATTCATCTAGATATGAATGAGTAACCCTAAAACCTGTGTGTGCCACTGCTATTTCTTCCTTGAATCCCGCAAGCAGCCATTAATTTCATATTTTAAAAGTTGCCTTCTATTTGTAATAGAAGTTTGACATCTCATAAATGATATGACACAAATACTTGGTAAAAGCCTTTGGTTTGAATAGTTAATCTCAAAAGTTAGGTGGTGATGCTCACTTTAGGACTTTTTCTATATTTATCTTTCATTTCTTCTTCTATGCGATATGAATCCCCTTTTTCCAATTTTATGCGCTCATTATTAAATATTTCTTTAGCCGTTTTACAGTGCAATGGTGTAAATTACAAAATTTCTGCAATTTTGTTAAATAAATGAGTCATAAGAAAGGAACACACTAGTTTGATGATAGTTCACGAGCAAAGAGAAACAAAAAATATATTCAAACCTATAGTTTGGTCATCAATTCTATCATCTTCAATATTTTACATTCTATAATACTAGGAAGTAAAGGGAGAAATTACAAGGAAAAATAAAAATAAAAAATGAATTGATACATTCGACTACACCCGTGAGCCGTGACAACACAAAAGTTTAAAAGTTTGTCCAATCTAACTATAAATTTACCAATGCATCGAGGCCAAAGTTGAATAATTTCACATACTGCTGCCTTGGAGAGCGAACCTTGTCCAACTGCAAAAAGCTTCACAAACTGGATGGATTTCTTACAATTTTCATGACGCTTCATCACTTTTCACTGGAGTCCATCTATTTCCTAGAGCAGCATCCTTTCTTGAGCGAGTTACGAATCCAAAAATATACCCGATAAAAGCTCCGAGCATAAGTACACCGGCGCCCATAACATACCATGAAGATGTTGATTCCACCTTGTCCCTCCCTGCAACACCATCACGAGTAACAATGCCGTTAAGAACTTGACCCGAAGCCATGATCTCTACCACATCGTGCACCTCCCCATCATGGTTTCCTACATAAGATAATGTGAGCTTATCCTTATTCGCGACAAGTCGAACGTAGCCAAACTCACCACCACGATACAATGACCGAACTGGTTGTGGAAAAATAGGATCAGTCAGGTGGTCTGGCCGTGGCTGCCAGATAGGTTGCCAATCTTGTCCGGCCATCCCAATCACAAGGTGCACGGGGTACGCCTTCCATTCCTCCTCATTAATACCCAAGCTTCCACACGTGAAGTTGCTTAGAGGACAGAACCGCTCATATCTGTGTACATGACCCCATAATGCAAGTGTCACCTTGTTCTTTACAAGAAGAGGTTCTAGGTGCTCGAGCAACCTGTCTCTCAGTGGGGCATCTCTTGATTCATAGCTGGTTGTGTACATTGGCCTGTGCCCTTGGACGACCACGAAAGGGGTTCTATTTCTATCGACTGATTCTAAGTCATGCTTCAAAAACTCGTACTGTTTGCTACCTTTGAGGAAATTGGTTTCTGTTGAAAAATAAACAAAGTGGACTACCCCCATGTCGAATGAGTAGTAAAGGTTCCTTGTAAAAGGGGCTCGAGTTCCAGTAGGCTCTGAGAAGTTTCCAGGCATGTGGAATCTGAGACTGTAGGGCACCCCACATTCTCCACCCCCATCTTTCCCATAAATCCCATTGGCCCAGTCGGGCTTCCAAGGCTGTGATGGCCAATCATATTCGTGATTACCGATACATACATGATAGGGGACTTTGGATGCCACAGGTTCAATCTGATAGAAGAAGTTGTCCCACAACCAAGCGTAGCCTCTGGCATAGCTAATGTCTCCAATATGGGAGATCAAGGCGGGCTTGTCGCCAAGAGCTTCAATATCTCGGCTTATCCACTTAACAGTGGATATGCTCTCATCCTGCGTACGGACAAAAGTTGAGTACGGGGTTGCAGTCCCCATGTCCCCAAATAAGAATGCAATCGTTTCACTTGAATCCTCATTTGGTGACACAAAGCTATAAGTTGTGCTCCAACCTCCAGAATCACTACCAACCTGTCATGGTTATGAAGAAAGAGAATCATATTCTTGATTTAAATGGATTAAGAAATAAAATGGTAGAGGATTACGAAACTTGTTCAAGATATTGAAGGAATTATGCACATTGTTCTATCGTACCACTTGACAAAGAAAACTAAGATTATTTCTCTGAGAAAATAAATTAACACTTCACAGAATGCTAAACAAGTGCCTTTGAAACCCAAGATAATATATTTCTAGATTGACAGATTTCAGAATTAAAGTGTAATCCACAGAGAAAATTTCCCAGAACATGAAGTTCAAAACAATAGCTTTAGATATAAGTGATCAAACAACTAAATTTATCATAGTTTGACAAGATTTAAGGAATACAAGGTACCCTCTCTAACCACTTAGATGAGGAGCCTGGCAAAAGAATTGGCAAGTCTCTCATGACCATTTACTAACAATTGTGCAAGAACAAGACCTTCGTTAAAATAATGCATCCAAACAAAAGTCGGGGGACACAATGAAGACAAGATTTAGGGCCTGTTTGGGCCAGATTAAAATCTGATTTTAATCTAAGTCAAAGTCAAATAATCTATATTAACTACATCTTCCATGTTCCCACATCTTTTCAACCACACATTTCAAAAACTTCTATCACAATCCACTAAAAATTTAATTTTAATCCCCACCAAACACCCTCAAGTGAATATTCATGACCCCTCTCCACCGTCTAAACATCTTAAGCTTGTAGACGAAATGTTAACAAGTAAGCAACTTGATCGGTTGAATCAACAAGAAGTCACTTAAACAATTTCTTCCCCTTAAGATTTCCAGGAATTTAGCCAGTAAACTCAAAACATAAGTGTAATAATAATTTAACGAGTAAACTCAAGCAGAAGTGTACTAATGAAACCAAAAAATCATACTTCCCCAAGAAATAACAATACATTGAATCTTAGAGCTACAAAAACATGCCAATAATGAGCAAATTACTAAAAGTTACTAGTTTTTTAGATGAGTTACCTGATAATAATACCTCTTTCCTTTCTGCAAATTAACCATGATCCCATCATGGATAGACCCAGGGTCTCTCCAACCTATACTTTCATTAGCCGGGGCATCACAGAGATCCTCTCTCTCATACCTTTCAACCCGGGTGCTCACTACCCGGTCCATATTCTCCGGGGTCAACCCGTATTTCACAAATCTCTCATTCCCATCAGGGGTCACGAACATGACCCGCATCTCCCCCTCCTTACCTGTCAACGCAAGGTGCACCTGCTCAGGTCCCCGACCCGGTTCAAACCCGACACGATCCGATTCCGCCAACAGGTGCTTGGTCCCCGGCAGTGGATTGTGATCGTGGTCCATGTGCTTCGTATTGACTTCGGTCTCCGGCCAGTGGAAGATCCGGAACTGATAATCCGATCGCAGACTCACCAACGGAAGCGTAATCGAACCCGAGCCGGATTCCCATCCCGGCGAGGAAGAAAGGAAAAAATACCCGATGAAATTCTTGTTGGAAGAATTTGCCGGAGAGTATATTCCGAGCCAGTCGAGTTTTTCAGGGGAATCAATACCGGACCATTGGATGGTAACCGAATCACCGGATTTGGAAATGGATTTTGGCGTGACTGTAATCGAAACTTGTGATGATAAACTGATTAATTGAATAAAGACTAGGATTAGGATTAATGGGATCATGATCTGGAATCAATATTTTATTTTATTTTTTCAGATAGTTTGGAGCTTAGATAGTTAGATGTGTGATGTTTATAGTCTGTGAGAAGATGGGAAGTGGCGTAGATTGGAAGTCTGTTATTTTTTATGCATATTTATGTTGAATAATGCTACGTGTGTGTACCAATGCATTACATCCCCCACAAGGAGGAGGGCCACATATATTTTTGTCCAACCTGTTTTCAATAAAATAATTTTAATTACATATCCATAAATTTTTCTACTTTTTAATCATTATTTTAAAAAAAGTCATAAAATCTATTCTCATAAATCTAGCAAATAAGGATTACAAAGCACTTAACAATTTTCTAATTACATTTAAGCCCATGTTTGACCCAATTAAAATTATAATTCATTTTCTCTCTCTTCTTATCAACCACACATTATCCAATAAAAATAATATTACGTGTAATTTCAAAACTTTTTTTTCTTCTTTAACCACACATTTTTCAAAAAATACTATTCTAACCATTAAAAGTTCAAATAATGAGCGTCAAACGGGAGCTTACATATCTCACATTACTTTTGTGTACATTGTCTCAATTTTGAGTCTTTAAGAAAGAAGTCCGTCAAAAAAAATTTGAAAAAAAAAATCTTAAAATTATTTTCTACCATAGATTAATTTCACAATTTTTTCTCATTTTCAATTATACATTTTTTTTAAAAAAATAATTTTTCCTTGGAATAATCTGTGCCAAACAACCTTTAAGCAATTCTGAGATAAATATCTAGTTCGTGTCGGTCAACAAATGTATCAATTCTATTGGGGGTTAAATTCACTAGTGGTCATCCAACTTAATACTTGGTGCCAACATGACCACCAAATTTAATTTTATTTCACTATGGCCACTCGATTTTATACTTAATGTCACTATGGCCACCTAATTTGATTTTATTTTACCAAAACTATTCAATTTCATATAACGTTTCACTATGGCCACCAAGTTTCATTAATATTTCATCAGACTACTTAACTTCTTTTTACCATTTTCATTAATTTTAAAAGGGATAAAACAGCAGCTTTACATTATATATATATAATAAATTTTAAAAAAAGAAACTAAAAAAACTTATTTAAAAAAAACTTAAAACGTTTATTTTAAAATAAGTTTTTATTTTATTTTATTTTTTTAATGAACATTTTTTTAAAAATAACTTTGTATTTTATTTTTCTAAATAAAATTTTTATTTAAAATAAGTTTTTTTTTATTTTTAAAATGTTTTTTTTAAATATTTATTTTATTTTTCTAAGCAATTTTTTTTAAAAATAAGTTTTTATTTTATTTTATATTATTTTTAATTATATATATATAATGAAAATTGTAAAAAGAAATTAAGTGGTCATGATGAAATTTTATATGAAATTGGGTGGCCATGATGATACTAAGTATAAAGTTGAGTAGTCATAGTGAAACAAAATCAAATTGGGTGGTCACGGTGACACCAAGTATAAAGTTGTGTGATCATTAGTGAATTTAATCCAATCTATAAGAGATGAAGTGAGTATATTCTTTTTATCAATTTTTAGATAGACGGGGGCATATTCTTCTTAATAATTTTGTTTATGGTTGTAGAAATAAGGTTAGATGTGACAATCAAGTTAAGAAGAGCTTTAGTTTTAGGTTAGGTGAGAAAAGAGACAGATTTTTTGTGAATTGTATTTGTGTTCATATGATTTTGGTACTAATCAATATTAATTCATTCTATTGCTGTTGAATTCACGTTTCAGTCTATTGGTTGATACTTGCGACTTTTTTCTATTTTGTCTCGAATAGAAAATATTGAAAAATAAACAAAAAATATATAGATACAAATATATTTCAAATTCTAGGTAGAGAGAGACGTCAACAATCGACAAAATTCAAGCGATAATTACAGTTCAAACTCCGTTGGCAATCCGCTTTCAACTTTCGTTGAATATAGAAACAATTGGCTTCCAAAGTTTAGGTTCTTTTCATAGTCTTGCCGTAACTTCGGAATTTAGTGTAAGGCAACAAATTCCATGAGATTGTTTAGAGTTTGATTGCTACGATTTATTTGAAAATTATTTTTCACGAAATTATTTTTAATTATATATTATTTTTAATAAAATTATCGTACAAGTAAATTCATAAATTATACCCTAGTTTGATCATTCATTATTTAAAAAAAAAAATCACTTTTAAAATAAACTCTTATAAGCAAACACTTCAATCTCGCATGCACCCAAATTTACTTGTTTTCTCTCATATTTTCTCGATTCTATTATTGTTGATTGATAGGATTCTTGTTGAGCGTTGTGATTTGAATCGAAATCGATCAAATACAACTCGGAGTGAATTTGCTCACTTAATATTGTCATGCTCGAACTCAAGAAAGTGCTTAATTACACCCAAGCAAATTCAACTTATTTAAAGTTAAAAGATAACTTGAAACTTGTCACATATTCGTAGCGGGAGAACTTGAAATTATTGTTAAATATATTAATTTGATTCAATATTAGTACATATCTAAAACTTCCAAAAGTATTTAGGTTGTTTTCGTTAAGACCAAAAAGTTGAAGGACTAAATCAGAAAATGCATAATAAAATAAAAAATATAATTCGAGCACTCCATATACTCTCTGTATCTATACATATAAATAAGAATAAAGCTATTTGTACAAATTTAGGTACTCCGTCACACACGCAGAGGCTCCGAGATCTTACCGTCGGACGCATAAGTATTGCCGTTGTAACACCGATCTTCGGTGGCAAATTAATCAATGGCGACGAAATGCCGTGTATGTTCTTCAGTAATTAATCTTTTCCTCATAGTCCTTTTACTCTTAGACGTCTTTGTTCACTGCAAGACCCTTAAAAGAGATGGTAAGTTTCCGTTCCATTCCTTTTTTTTTTAATTTCAATTCAGCCCCTTTACTGTATAAAGATTCTAATTTTACAGTTTTATTTACCGTGTTTCTATGAGAAAAAAGGATTAGTAGATGTAGATCCGATACAATGTTACTTCTATTATTGGAAAGATTTTAGATTTATTAGTTCAAATTAAATGCTGATCGTGATTATTTTTTTATTTATTTCATTGTTTGTAATTTACTGATCTGGATAACTTTTAATACTCTGATGAGTTTAATAAATATAAAAGCTTTGTTTACTTTTCCTTTAATATAGATATATTAATAAGGGGAGTATATTTGTGCTTTATTAAGAGGGATGTTATTGTTAGGTACAATTATTGAAGTATTAAATGCTTGTTTGGTAGTGCTTTTAAGAGCTTATAAGTGGTGGATAATAAGTGGATCTTACTAATTGTAATTGTGTGGATAAAAAAGTATGTTTGACTGGTTTGAATTATAATTTAAGCTTTGCAACATGCTCCAAGTTACTTATACATGGTGCTCTGGGTATATACTTGTCTCTGATAGAGAAGGGGAAAAGAAAGATGCTGAGCATGTTAAAACTTGAAATATGTTTTGTTGTATATATGATTAACACCTGGCGGTCTCATCTGGTGGTTACACGAATGCGATCTCATTTCTCTTGTACTTATTTACTACAATTGAAGATATCTATGAGTTATTTTAATAAAAGACAGAAGAACTCGCAGTAACGATACAAGTGTGCCTGCTTACTAATACTTTGTGCAGTTAAAAGTTTATCTGAATTTGAAGATTTTATGATTGATTTCAGTGAAGGCGTTAAATGAAATAAAGGCATCATTGGGATGGAGGGTGGTGTATGCATGGGTAGGAGACGATCCTTGTGGAGATGGTGATTTACCCCCATGGTCTGGTGTGACATGCTCCACTGCGAGCGGAGGTGACTATAGAGTGGTCACTGAATTGTGAGTTTCATGTCACTGTTAGTTGTGGTTCAGTTTACTTCTAGTTCCTAACTCTCATTTTTACATTGTTTTTATAATTGTTATAAAGGGACAGAATTATTTATAATTGAAACGTAATTTGATATGCACATTTTTGTTTTCTTTTTTTCTCATTCTTTTTGTTTGACTTGCAGGGAAGTTTATGCAGTTTCGATTGTTGGTCCTTTCCCAATTGCAGTTACCAATCTGATGGATCTTACTAGGCTGTATGATCATTTTTGCACATTTTTTTCTTAATACAAGGATTACTTTTCAGACTCTGGACTTGAAACTATTTTTGCTGTCCAGTGGTTTCTTTACTTTTGAGTTTTTTATACACTATAGAACTGGAAAAGAAATTCTAATGACTATATGAAAAATGCTTGATTTAACATGAGTTATGTTTTTCATTATGAACTCGCGATGTATGACAGAAGTAAAAGAGTTACCTCTTATTCATGTTATTAAGGGCAAGCTTCAAGTTGAAGTTCTCTATGAATCATTTATATTCGATCTTGTGGCAGGGATCTACATAATAACAAACTCACAGGGCCAATTCCATCTCAAATTGGGCGGTTGAAGCATCTTAAGATACTGTATGATCTTCTACTGTCTTATCAATTAGTAGTAAGCTTCTAGTTGATATTTATGCATGATTATAGCATTGATTAGTTATTTGAGAGAATAGGTTTTTTCTATAGATTGCATATCTAAAGACACTTCTGCATTAGTTGGATCCTAGAACATCTTATCAATTATCAGTTCAAGATCATATCATAAATATGGATTTGGGGGCATCTGCACCTACCAAATTTATCGAAATATACACTTATAAACTGGCACGCAAGCTCGTATGCATGTCAGGACTTCATATGTATAGCATATTTACAGTAATAAAATAGTGACGATCTTGTATTGAAGCAGTTATATGCTGATGTGTTGAGAACATCTGCTGACCTAGTGGCCACCTTTCTTACTTAGGAAGTCTATACATCCCAGGAATTTTTGGATGAATTAAAATGGAAAAGTGAAATGGGTGCCAGATGTAATACTATTTATTTGAAATGGATGTTCAATTTTATCAAAATAATTATAAAACAAATCGATTCAACCTCTGATAAAAAAAGATATACCTTGGAATTAGTAAAAGCAATGTCTCCTT
>CAIGRM010039307.1:0-11752 GCA_903798335.1 Fraxinus albicans | reverse complement strand
TTTTTTGCGTTGAACTCTAAATTCACTTATCGATTTTTTCCTTGTGAATATCTATATAACAAAATTTATGCATTAATTCTTCTCATGTTCTATACATAGGTTCCTCATTTTACTTCTTTTGATCTTTATGTCCAAATTTATTTCTTTTTACATCAATCATCTCCAAATTCGGGGCATAATCTATAAAAGTAATACATGGAATATATTAAGTAGAAATTTGTTCAATCTGCTACAAAATTCAAGATTCTGCATAGGGCTGAACAAAACTCCCTAATTAAATTAGATTCAAATCNCAAGATTCTGCATAGGGCTGAACAAAACTCCCTAATTAAATTAGATTCAAATCGAATCAAGCAGTTCTTCTTAAGTTAAATACCTGAACGGGTATCTGAATTGAGAGTCGACTGGTTTCGTTTGATTCTCAGTTCTGAACCAAGAACTGAATAAGAATCGAATTTCCTTAATTTTTTAAATTTTTTATCTTAAATAAATAAAATTATTTTTTTCTAAATAAATTTGCTAACTAATTAATTTAGCTCAAACTCAAAATATGATTTTATTATTTCTAATTTTCAGTCAAGCTCAACTTAATCAAATTGACCTAAGTTTTTCCCAAATCTCTTATTTTACCGTAGTGTCGTTTCTGTTGTTCTTTTATTGTGAATTTGCTATATTTATCTTCCTATGATTTTAACTGTCAAATTTTTGAAGAACTCAATAAAGAGAACCACAAAAGATAGTACAAGATTAGACTACGTTATTTTGTAAGAGTTAAGATGAATATGTCATAATCGAATTAATGTAGCGTTGTTGTAAATATAAAAAAATTAATTATTGTACGAAAATCAAGAACCGAATAGATCATAACCGAACCGAACTGGATAATGTCCAACCCTAGTCAAAATCCACTTACTTGGTGGATAGAGAAATATTGATTTTAACTGTCAAATTTTTGAAGAACTCAATAAAGAGAACCACAAAAGATAGTACAAGATTAGACTACGTTATTTTGTAAGAGTTAAGATGAATATGTCATAATCGAATTAATGTAGCGTTTTTGTAAATATTAAAAAAAATTATTGTACGAAATACCGAAACCAAGTCGAACCAAATGGAACAGAACCCGAACAGTTCCATAACTAAATTTAAAACCTACAGTTCTATTTACCAAATACTCAAAAGTTCGGATTTTGTTGGGTTCCGAATCGGACCATGTCCACCCCTAATCCTACATTTTAAAGTTTTAATGAAAATCGAGATTCCACAACATTTCGAAATTCTCCAAATTTTGAATTTTTAATGCATATCTAAAATAGAGTGCCCAAGTCGAAATCTCTGTGCAACGCAATGTTTCTAAAAAATATAAGATTTCGTCACCAGTTCAGGTTTTCAACAAAATTTGACATTTAGCCAACAATTCTACATTTACACTAAAATTATATGATGGGCAAATATCGAGTTTGCTCGGCAGCTTAACTTCAAAATTGCATAAAGTTTGATTCGAAATTTCGAATTGCAATCAATTTTTTTACATTGAACCAAAAATTCAATTATCTTTCCAATAGTATATTATTTGCTCGGTGGAGATCTCCATAACAAAATTTATATACTAATTTCCTCATATGCTTCACTCGTAGGTTCCACATTTTCTCTTATGATTTTTTTATGTCCAAATTTCATTCTTTTTGCATAAGTTAATTTTAAAATCGAGGTTTAACCTATAATAGAAATATATACATTATGTTAATAGAAATACGCTCAATATGCTACAAAATTTGAGATTCCATTATTAAAAAGTATATACAAAATTCAAGATTTCACAACATTTCAAGATTCTCCATACGTCAAATTTTATATGCACATCTAAAACAATGTTCTCCGTTCAGTATATCCGCGCAATTCGAGATTTTTGAAAAAATAAAGATATGACCAATTCAAGATTTTCAACAAAATCCAACATTTAGGGTACAAGTCTACGTTTAGACTAAAACTTTATGTTCGAGTTCACACTATGCTACAAAGAAAACCTAAGATGAAAACAATAATAAAAACAGTATTTTGATTAATAATAAAAGGTTAAAAAGTAAAAGTGAAATAGTAAACTTTTTTAATGTATTTGTAAATTGTTCCCAATTGAGTTTATTGGGGAAGACAAAGCCCAAGTGACAGGCATCAAAGGCCCAAGTCATTAAGCCTGGTGGTTTTCCGGGGAATAATGTAAAGCTCAAATTAGAGATATTTGGGCCACGACACATGGATCTAGTGGAGTTAAATTAGATTTTAGAGGAAATTACACCCCTGACCTATAATTTGATATATTTTCAAGAATTACTTTTGTCATTAATTTTATAAGTTAACAATATAGTAAAATAAAAAACATGTAAATCACCTCACCTATATTGAATAATCAATTGTGAGTTATATATGTGCCATCAAACACGCCACTTACCAAAATTTTATAAATCGTAATAGATTTTTTTTTTTTTTTTGTAAAATATCCTAGCTTGAAAATTCAAGCCATAGGATATGCCTTTTATTAAAAAAATCAAATACAATGCAAAGAGGGGGACATAAGTGCCTTACCTCCAAAGAAGAAAAAACTCAAACAACTCATAGATCTATGTATGAATAACAAATCATGCACAAAAAACTCAAAAAGCTAGAATAACCAGAAGTAATGCTAAACTATGCAACAAGTCTAATAGTCTCCAAACGTATTCTATCAAGCTTCACAATCCCAATGATTCTGCCCCTAAACTCATTAGCTTCAACCAATTCAAACTTTTTATTACAATAGCCTTTGGATGCAAACCAATCAACGGCTTGGTTACCTTCCCTCCAAATGTGAGTGAGTTTATAGTTCATTCTCTCCAACAGCCATCTAATAGACTGTAGGGTATATTGAACTCCCCGAGGGCCATTACTTTGGTTGATCAATGTTAGAGACGCCTTAGAATCGGTTTCAACCCAGATTTTCCTATATCCTTGTGTCCAGCACAAACGCAGCCCAGTTTCAATAGCTCTAAGTTCAGCTTCCAGGATCGAGCATTCACCATAAAAGTCATAAAAGTCCCATACTGGATTCCCCAGGTTGTTCCTCAGCAACCCTCCGCCTACAGCCAGAGAATTGGATTTCAAGGCCCCATCCGTATTTAATTTAAACCAACCAGCATCAGGTTTAATCCACTTGACTGCTGTGGGTTTGCTGTACTTGCACCTCCCATTTTGCCTGATCTGCCTGCCCTTAGAAGGGCATTAATCAGTATGTAAATTTGCTTGATAATCCTATCGGCCCTTATAATGTAATGCTCGTGTTTAGCTTTGTTTTTGGCCATCCAAAGGAACCAGATAATTGCCAGTGGAACCACATTTCTGATCTCACCAGGTTGTGCTTTCCTTTGCAGAAACCAATGCATAAGCATAGTCCTTGGGTTCCCACACCTAATCTCTTGAACATTCAAGGCTCTGCTGAAATGTGGCCAGACTTCCTTAGCAATTCTTCCATCCAAAAATACATGATTAATGTTTTCAAAGTTGCAGCAACATTGGCACTTGGATACTAATTGTATACCGAAGTTTTTCTGGATAATATCATCAACCGGTAACCAATTATGCCACAATCTCCAACCTAAAAAAGCAATTTTCTCAGGGATGCTCTTATCCCAGATATGTTTATACGCCATCTGATTAGTTTTACTTTGCCTGAAAATATGGATACAGGAAGATATGGTAAAAACTCCATAATAATTTGGTTTCCAAAACATTTTATCAAGTATCTTGGTAACAGGGATCTGCAGTATTTCATTGACCACATCAACTGGTAAAATGGAGTTCAAAGATGAAGTGTTCCATCCATTAATATTCCTGAAATCCAAAACCAACTTATCATGAGTAATGTTCTGTTTCAATCTCCCTTGAATAACACCAGATTTCAGCCAAGCATCATGTTTAAAGTTGACTTTGCCCTCTCCAATTCTCCAAGCAATGTGTGGTTCAACAATTTTTCTGGCTTTGATCATTCTTCTCCAAATCCCAGAATCTTGGGAGCTAGGATTAACCACGCTGGCATGGCTGAACCTACAATACTTAGCTTGTAAAACCTGACTCTAAAGGGATTTTTGTTCCCTGAACTTCCACCATAATTTGCAATCAAAAGCTATGTTCAGATCAGAAAGTGAGTGACAACCAATACCCCCTTCTTCAACAGGATAACAGACATCATCCCAGGAGGCCCAATGAATTTTCTTTCCCTGGCTAGTATCCCCCCAGATGAAGCTGTTAAACAACCTTGAAATCTTGGTGATAATGTATTTGGGTGGATCAAGGACTTGCAAAAGATGAATCGACATTGAGCCTTCCCCCCGCAGACAACCATCTGTGCTCCCAACGCAGAATTCTTCTTTTAATTTTGCTAAGTAAATTCTCAAACAAAGCAGCCTTCTTATGCCCTTTATACAGAGGAACTCCAAGATAAACCATAAGTAGAGGTTGGTATTGGAAGCCTGTGTTCTCAGCAATTACTCGTCTGTGGATTTTCCTTTCTAGTAGTAAATGAACTTTTATTGCAATTAATAGCCTGCCCTGAATTATCAATGTATATTCTGAGAAAGCTCATTATTTATACAATGAAGGTTTTTGGTCATTGGTAAAAATAACAATATCATCAGCAAATGCCAGATATGATACAAGAATGCCACCTCCATGTGCAAATTATGCATATCTGAATGGATTACTAAGTCGTGAATCGGAAAATTATAGAGTTGTAAAACGGAAAATTACGTGTTTCTGCAACAAGGGAACATTCATACTGGATGGATTAAAAAACAAAAACAAAAAAACAATGAGAATGATTATTGTTTTTTTTTCCCCAAAAAACATGTGTTACGGTTTGGCCAATAAAGTTTTTCTGATTCCTGAGATGGTTTGGAAACAACAATAAATGATCAGTTTAATACTAAGAGAATTAAAATTAATTTCAGTTACAAAGAATATATGGGGTCCAAATTGGGTATATAGTATTTTCCAAAATATTAACTATGTCACAAAGTAATACTAGGAGTGTAAAAATCACATAATAAATCTTTAATATTTATTTCGTAATGACGTAGATACGAAAATTTCCGTAGTTTTTAAAGAATGTAATGTTTGTGGCCAATAAATATTTTTTGCTAATTACTGTACAGACGGCCGAGTCTTCAACCACTTAACCTTCTGACTTTAATTAATAATTATACTAATATTTTAGATAAGTAGTGAAAAATATTAGTCCTATTTATACTTCAATTTTCTAAAAGAAAATAGAAGAAAGATTAACAAATGTGGAAAATTAAAAAATAAATTACTTCCCTACTTATCAGTTATTATGTTGGTCAAATATTTGTACACACGTTTTTTAAAATTAAAGAAAAGATCTAAAACAAACAGTAAGGGGGCGCTTGATTGTTAATATTTTTCATTAAAAATGTGTTTTTTTTACCTAATTTCTTACTTTTGTACTATTTGATAGACAATTTTTTCCACAAAAAATATTTTCCTATTTCTGGTCGAGTGATCATATTTTCTTTGAAAACAAGGAAAATATTTTTTTTAGAGAGATGTAGTTTTTATTTTTTATGTAAATCACCCTCTCTATCTCTCTCTTATCTATCACTTCTCTCTCATCTACCTACCAATAAAAAATGTATAAGTACAATATTTTTCTAGGTTGAAAACCAAATCAATCAAACACATTTAATTAATAATTTTCATAAAAATAAGTTCCAGACAATTGAATTTCTTAAAATTTATTTTCTTTCCATGTAAATTTTATGAACGCAATCAAACGCACCATAAAAGAATTTACCTCCTTAGATAGAAATGAAATAAATCACTTTAAGATTAATCTGAGAGGAAACATAAAACAAACCGTTGGTCAAACCAATCCCAGGAAATAAAAACTTTTATTTCTTGTTGCTAAGAATCTAAATAAATTAATAATTTGTTAAAAATATAGATTGGTAAGGAATATTAATCAGAATCTTTTCAAAGGTTTGACAGATTATTCAATTGCTAGGCGTTAAAGAAATTGATATTGATCAAAAGATCACTCGTGCTTGAAAGCTTTTTAGCCCACTTGAGGGGTGGCCCGCGGGGGCATGTGATCTTTGAAAATCTTAATGGATTAGTGATTGATTTGCAAACAAAAGCACGATTAAGATTACACTCAATGACTAATTTAGTCCCTAACAACCATTATTCGAGAAAAATAGAGTTTTGAATAGTGATTTTTAGGAGAATGTGTAATTAAAAAATAGAAAAAAAAAGTTGAGTTTACGTGCAAAATATTTTATTTGTGAATGCGTGATTAAAAATGAGTATATATAAAAAAAAGTTTGAAAATGATCGTCGTCAAACATGGGCTTAGTGTATCAGACGTGATACTAATCAGAGTGCTGACAGTGCTGAGTTTAAACTTATATTCAATGGAAATCAAAATCAATAATTAATTTTAATCATATATTCCATAAAACCCACAACTTTTCAATCACACATTTCATTAACTTTTATCAAAATCTGATGTTTTCATTTTTATTTTAGGTAGTTACATTAACACTACATTTTTACTTTGTCTGATTACTTTCTAATTACACTTAAAGTCTTCAACTTTTGTTCATTATTAATAACTTCTCTTTAATTAATAGAGCAAGTGAAATTTGGTGTAACAAAAGAAAATTGTGGTGAAAATACTTATATTCTACTATTTAAAAAATATTCGTTGTTAAACTTTGCCCCCTCTAGATCTTAATTGAAGCTCCGCGACTGCATTTCTATTTCTTGTCAAGTCGAGAGTGGCGGATATATCAAGAAATAGACTTTTGCTTCTACGAGGAGTAAATAAAATTCGAACAAGATAAGAAAGAACTTGACCCCTCATACATTGAATTGTGTGGACGCTAGACGACCTCATTATGACATCGAATTAACTCTTTTTCGCTTTTCAATATGTAATTCTTTCCTACTCCTAGAATTTTGTTTATCAAATTCAATTTTTTTTAGCATGTGCCTATTGTAAAAACTAAAAACCAACTTCATGTGCTGGGATACCTTTTACATTTCTTAAATAATAATGAAGAATCTAGAAATATTAATTACTATTTTTAAGCATCTTTGAATTACTACTGCCTTGACTTGTTGATCATACATAAATTAAATAGATAGTTTTGAAGTTCATGCACCTACCACACTGGAAACATTGCCCCGCGCGGTTTATGGTAAGGGTGAAGGAAAAAATCGACAATCCGTTAAATCGATGGAAACTCGCAGTTTTGAAATCATTGATTTGGATTCAGTGTTTATATTTCGATTGTTGAAAATCCTTTTTTAAAAAAAAAAAAAAAAATCGAACAGTTAACCAATTTTTCAAAAAAAAAAAAATCTTTTTTTATCGACAATATATTATTAATTAATTTAATATATAATTCAAAATATTTATTAATTTAGTTGATAGAGGATTTATTGTCATTTTAGGGAAATAGTACTATATGACAATAGTTTCTTTTTTTTTTACATAAAAAAGAATGAATTTGCAACCTCAAAATTTATAGTTTATATTGACTCAAGTGTGTAGCGAGACAAATATATTTGTATTATAATGTTTATATTTAGAAGGTTTTAATTTAAGTGTTATACAAAGATTTTTGTACCAGTATATTTAGGGCTTGTTTGAGCCCAAATTTTTTTTTTATTGAAGAATATGTGTTTGAAATAAAGTCAAATCATTGTTTAAGAATACATTTTAATGAAAAAAATGAGGCTCAAACAAGGGCTTGATTTTTATTTTTTACTTATTTGAAAGATATTGTTTTTATATCGCTAAAATCATGGTCCGAAATCAAACCAAATCACAAAAAAATGGTTTGGTTTGGTCTATAATTTTTCAAACCATTTATACTTATTTTGTTTAAAAACTGTTCAAATTGAACTGTGTTGACATCTAGTTTACTATAACGATTCCTCGTAATTGTGCAATAAATTTTACTACATAAAGTAATTACTATAAACTTCTATAAATTATTAAGTCTAATTACTAAATATATTCAAGACATGTCCTATTGTCCATGTAAGTTTGGTTGCCCAACTCTATTAAGAATTTTTGACCTATCTATGAGGACAAATATGTTAAAGAAACGAGATCTTTATCTGGAGAGATCGTATGTTTAAGAGACGGGAATTTTTAACTAGAGGGGATTAAAACTTGACCTCTACATATGATATACCGAGATTGAGAGAAAGATTTGCAAATATTCTTGCACGAGTGATCAAAATTAGGTTATTCAATCGACTACAATTGGAATGTGCAAATAGTAACCTAATTTTAACATTAGTTTTCTTTGACGGTTACACGAATTTGTTGCGCTATATGTGCTAATCAATCTTAGATTCAATTAATTTCAGAGACGGAGTCAAGATTTGACTAAAAACAGTCAATTTTTTCATCTCGATATTTCTCCTCCACGTCATTTTTATAATCTATTTTGTACAAGCGTGAAAGATGAATAGATTTCCCATTCATAAACTACTTTGTGCAAGCTGATCCATTTACAGCTAATATTGTCAACACAAAATCACCGAAAAAGATCTTACTAATGATGGTAGAAATCTGCACAATGTGATTGAACTTTCCTTGTTTGTCTATATTCTTCAATCATCATTGGAGGTTGCCCCTTAGATTTTCAAATTATCCGAGGTGTAAGTCAACAAAGATAACTTTGAGAACATTTATCCTTAAACGGCTAAACGGCATAAAAAGACTAAACTTGAAAGAATAAAAAGATTACATACTTATAGTTTTCATTTATAAATTATCAAATTCCATTTTTAACTAATGAATCTATCCACCACTAAATTCTATTTATTTATAAAGTTAAAATATATTAAATATGACATCAAGATCCAATCATTTTTCAATATGTGTTTAATTTATGAAATGTAATAAATACTATAATTAATTTTCAATTAATTAACATTAACATTCATTTAATTAATACTCCTCCATCCCATTTATATAAGCTGGTTTTATTTTTTTAGGTTAAGAAATCTTATTTAATGTTATTGAAGAAGTAATTTTTACCAAAAATTTTCATAATTTACTCTTAATTAATTATCAACAACTAGTATTAATTTAAAGAAATTGGTTATAATTATGCAAGGTGAATAAGAATATATTAGTAAACAAACAAAATAAATAATTCTCAATAAAGAAATAAGAATGTATAACTGAGACAAGAAAATAAGGGAAGTCGGTTTATATAAATGAGATGGAGAGAATATTAATTAGAATTTCACATGCAGATTCACGTGTATGGCCCTGTTATTAATTTTCAATTAATTAACATTCACATTCATTTAATGAGTATTAATTAGAATTTCAAATTTAAGGATGCAGTTCATTATTCGCGTCTATGTATACTAAAGCATTCAATTTCACTTAATTGAAATTGAAATATATTTATTTAATATATATGATTTAACATTCATTGTCATGTATATATATATTCTTTGTTATTAATTCTAAATTAATTAACATTCACGTTAATTCATGTATCGCATTTGTCATTCTTCTTCATTGAAGCATTTAGTTGTAATTCTAATACTCACATTCAACTATGTATTTCACTATTTACGTGTTTATATAATAGTAATATTTATTGTCGGGGACTTGCATTTTTTTGATATTTAGATCAAAAGGGTAAACGAAAGGGTTAAATATTATTTTCACGATACTTATAAGGCATTTCAAAATACAATCTGGACACTCTTACAAACCTCCAATGCTCCACCTCCACCAAAGAATTCATAACCCTTTGAATCAATGATAGACAATTGATAGACAATAAGATGAGATTTTTTTTTCAAATTTGAAACATCACATCCATTAGCTTCAATCCGATATGACCAATTTCGACAATCCGACAAGGTACGTTGTTTCTCATAACTACGACACCTTTGAAAACTGTTTCATATGTAGTAAACAAGTCCTTATTAAGACATATATGAAACACACATGCTAAATCCAGAATCCAATCCTCCTCTGGTTTAGACTCAAAGTCAGAAACAGCCAAAAGACCTCTCTCATTTACATTTTTCTCTGCGAGGACTGCTTCGTCCGATGTGTCTTATTGCTTACCATTCCTATTTGCAGCCAATCTTATTTTATTTTACAATTTGTAGCAATCATTCTTAATGTGTCACATCTTCTTGCAAAAGTTACAAATCTAATTACTGAACTTAGATTTTGATCTACCCATTCCAAAACCACCATGAACAACAATGCCTTCTCCATCTCTGGTCTCAGAAATCAGATACTTCATTTTCTCTTTTAAAAACAAAGCATCATGTACCTCATTTATGGTGAGAATATCACGACCACACAAGATCGTGTCTCTAATGAAGAAAATGAAGTGGTCAACGAACACTATAGAATCAATGTTAAATCATCTTCATCATACTTTACTTCCAAAGTTTCCAAATGAGCGACTATCTCCTTAAATACAACTAGGTGATTTTTCAAGGATCCACCTTCTGCCATGAGATAAGAGTATAATCGCTGCTTCAGACGCAATTTGCTTGTTAGATTTTTGGTTATGCATAATTGCTCTAATTTCAACCATAAAGCAGCAGTTGAAACCTCCTTCAAAACATCTTGAAGAATGTTATTCAAGAGATGAAGATGAATTTGAGAAAGTGCCTTTTTATTTTTCCGTAATTTATCCTCCGCGGTCAAAGTTGTGAGCATCTTGTCAATTCTCAACAACGCATCATCCAAATCCATCTATGCGAGTACCGCTCGCATCTTAACCTGCCACAACGTGAATCTGGTGCTTTGATCCAAAAGCGGAATGTCATACTTCATGGAAGCCATCAAAAAATCTCAAACTAATCAAACATTGCGCTCTGCAGAATCACTGAACCTGACTCTGATACCACTTGTTGAGGACCGATTGGCTTACTATGATACCACTTGTTAAAAATTATGTATTTCTCCGATCCACTTGTTGTAATTTAGGATTGAAATATCGAAATTGTATGCCAAAATATGAAATATATGATCGTAAGCAAAATAATAATAAAATAATAATAATAAAAGACAAGAAATATATATAACAATTTTTTTCCTTTTGGTTTTTTATTATTTAAAAATTTCAACATTTTAGTATATATATCATTTTCTTTTCGCTTATCTATCCCACTTCTTGCACGATCTCGGAGTCACTTTGATTTAAAATTAACATTCAAGATTTGTAACGTGGTTGATGAACTTTCTTTCGGTCTCTTGTATTCCACATTTCTTAGTAAGACAGTATGCATACTACACACTCAAAAAGGAGTCCAAACATGAGAAAGATTGTATTGGGCATTAATTTTGCACAAGAAATGTTGAGATGTCTCGACACGTAATATTACGTACATCTATTATTGTCTATTGATAATGTCTAAAACGTACCTTAAATTATAGTATAACGTTTGAATAAATCTAAGTCATGGCGTGAAAAATATTCGCACGAATATGATAATTGTAAGTAGAATGATTTAGTGGGAAAAAAAATATTCGCATGGATATAATAATTATAAGCAGAATGATTTCGTGGAATTAACACAATGATTATCCGGCACTAATGACCGGGGGGGCAGGGGGGGGGGGGGGTGGGGTGCACCAAAAGGTCTTGACTTGCTCCCCGGAGGAAAAGGGCAAAGACTGTTGGTCCGAATGACC
>CAIGRM010039253.1:0-12008 GCA_903798335.1 Fraxinus albicans | reverse complement strand
ACTCATGAACTTGGTGTCACGATCAGAAGTAATTGATTGAGGAAAATCATGCAAACGCACAATTTCTCTGAAGTAAAGATGGGCGATTCGGGTACCATCCATTCTTTTCCGGCAGGCTATAAAATAGGCCATCTTTGAAAACCTGTCAAACACAGTGAAAATAGAATCCAAGGCCCATTGGGTACTGGCTAGTCCCAACACAAAATTCATACTGACATCCAACCAAGAGGCTTCAGGTACTGGTAAAGGTGTGTAAATGCCCGCATTAGTAAGAACCCATTGGACCGCTGGCACGCATAACAACGCCCGACATGATGAGCCACGTCCTGCTCAATTTGGGCCAATAATAGTGAGAAGAAACCAAAACCAATGTCTTATCTCTCCCGATATGACCCATGTTATGAAGTTCACTAACAATCTGTTGTCTTAGTGAACAATCTGGAATGCACAACTGTAATCTACGAAACATATATCCATTATGCAAAATAAAATCATGTCGTTGATTGTCAGTTACCTCCCGAATTATCTTCCCGAAGGAAGGGTCTGCAACATACATATCAGAAAATGCCTCAAATCCTACTACGCTGGTGCTCATGGTGGTGAGGAGTAATCGCGACGGCTCTGTGCATCTGCGACACGATTCAGACTATCAGCTTGGTGCCTTCTTTGCAAACGTGAACTCCTGCAAGAATGCTATCCACTTGGCATGTCGTTTACTCAGTTTGTGTTGATCATTGATGTACTTCAGGGCCTCATGATTAGTGATAAGAATGAACTCTCTCTGTATTAGGTAGTGACGCTAATGCTTCAGGGACTGAACTATGGCATAAAACTTGAGACCAAAGTTGGAATAATTCCTCTTTGACCCTGATAGTTTCTCATTGAAAAAGGCTATTGGACGCCCCTCCTGACTCAAAACACCACCAATGCCAACTCCAGATGCATCACCTTTTACTTCAAACACTTTTTCGAAATCTAGAAGTTCAGATGCATCACATTTTACTTCAAACACTTTTTCGAAATCTAGAAGTGCCAAAACTGGAGTCTCTATCATCCTTTGCTTGACCAACTGAAAACTAGTATATGCTTCCTCGGACCACTGGAAAGATTGTCCCTTGAGGCATTCTGTGATTTGGGCAATCAGAGTGCTGAAATTTCTGATGAACCCGCGGTAGAAGGATGCCAATCCATGGAAGCTTCTGACATCGTGCAAGGTTTTGGTTTGGCCCATTCCGAGATTGCATCAATTTTTGATTGAACTGCATGAACACCATCAGTAGACACAACAAAATCAAGAAAAGTAACAGAAGTGGTGAAAAAAGAACACTTCTTTTGATTAATGAATAGGCACTCCGTCCTCAGCATATCAAAAACAGCACGGAGGTGATCAAAGTATGATGCCTACGTCAAACTATAAATGAGGATGTCGTCAAAGTAGACTGCTACGAACTTCTCCACTAAAAGTCGTAAAACCTGATACATAAATCTCATAAATGTGTTGGGTGCATTGGATAGTCCAAAATGCATGACCATCCATTCATACAATTCATGTTGCATCTTAAACGCTGTCTTCCACTCATTTCCAGGCCTTATTCTGATTTGGTAATATCCACTTTTAAGGTCAATTTTTTAGAATAGCTTAGGACCGGACAATTGATCTAACATATCATCTGGCGGGGAATTGGAAACTTGTACTTCACTGTAATCATGTTGATTGTTCTTCTATCAACACACATACGCCAAGAACCATTCTTCTTCGGCACTAGTAGAGCAAGAACTGCACATGGGCTCATACTTTCACGGATGTAGCCCCTCTCCAACAACTCTACCACTTGTTGCTGTGGCCTTATTCTGATTTGGTAATATCCTCTTTTAAGGTCAATTTTTTAGAAAACCTTAGAATTGGACAATTGATCTAACATATCATCCAGGCGAAGAATTGGAAATCCGAACTTCATTGTAATCTTGTTGATTGCTCTGCTATCAACATATATACGCCAAGAACCATCCTTCTTCGGTTCCAGTAGAGCAGGAACTGCACATGGGCTCATACTCTCACGGATGTATCCCCTCTCCAACAACTCTACCATTTGTCGCTGCAACTCTTTAGCTTCCTTAGGATTGAGGCGATAAGCCAGTCGATTAGGCAAACTCGATCCCTAAAATCTGATGTTGAATATCCCGCATAGGTAGCAACCCTGGAAGGAGATCTTCGGCATCAAGCCAGAGAACTCCTTTAGCATCAGCTGCACTTCTGCCGGTAAATATCGATCCTCGTCTGCCATACTATTTCCATGAGGCAGTAGAGCATAAACTACATCTTCACGTTCAATTTCAACTAAAAACCTGGATATAGAAAGTAGGTTGGTATTATTGACTATTGGGGCATGAGTGGTTTCTTCCCGACGAGACGCCAACACAACCTTCTTCCCCTTAATGCTAAGGGAATATGTATTCTTCCTCCCATCATGAATAACACTACGATTGAATTGTCAAGTTTTGCCTAACATACATAACAAGCGTCTATTGACACAACATCACACCAAGCATTATCAAAATATTTCCTGTCGATTGAAAAGGATACTAGACATCGCTTTTCGACTGATACCTCACTGTCTTACTCAACCACGACAATTTATATGGTCTGGGATAACGATCTGTCTTCAACTGCAATTCCTGGACAGCCTGTTTAGACACTACATTCTCACAACTACCACTGTTAATGATCAGTTTGCAGACTTTATCGGCTACTGTGCAGGTTGTGTGAAAGATGTTGGCCCTCAACCATTCGTCCCCCAAGTCGCCTTTGGGAGTCAATAGATTCTTGTGCACGACTAAAGTCTCATGGCCATCTCCGTACAGCACATCTCCCTCTTCATCATCGTCTTATACGGGCTCTCCAACCTCCTCAGTTTTGTCTACTACATCTTCCTCAATCAGGAGATTTTTACCTGACTAGCTGGTTTCCTACAATCAATTGCTCTATGTCCCTGTTCACCGCATTTGAAACACCTAATACCCGAGCTAGAATTATTTCGCTATGGTTGTTGAGCAGGACGGTGTGCTTGAGGGTAAATTGGTTGACTACCTTCACTTTTGATCATTGGTCTCCTGTTATGTTGCCTTTCCACGGCGAGTGCATGCTGGTATGCTTCAGAAACAGTCCATAGCGAATGAAGACTGAGGATATCCTGCAAAGGCTGTCGTAATCCTCCCAAATACCGTGTCACCATCTGTTCTTCCGTCTCGGATGGATCATTCTGGGCTCTCAATTGATAGAACTCTTCTATATAATCATCAACAAATCCCATGCCTTGCCTCAAAGAATGAAGTCGTTGAAACAAGGTTTGGGTGTAGCTGAAAGGAAGGAAGTGACATTTTATCAAATTCTCCCAATCAGTGATCTTGGCCCTACCCTGCCTATTTCGTGAACGCCTCAACTGTTCCCACCATGCAGATGCGCTGCCCTTGAGTTTGATGGTGACCAGCTTTACTTTGACACGATCTGGAACTTCCTTATATTCAAAAATTCGTTCAACTTAATTCAACCAATCAACAAATCCTTTGGCCTGTAACGTACCGAAAAACTTAGGTAAATCCACTCTGACACCGAAGTCTACATGACAGTTTTTCCTACCACGGTGCTCGCAGACTCAAGCATGATTGTGATACAGGTTTTCTAAACTGGTGTCAGAATCGTGACCTTCTAGTTCACAATCACCGAAATCCTGCGCCGCTAGACGCTGAGTTAACTCCGTAACTTGCCTTTGTAAATCTTCAATTCGTCACATCTTGAACATTACAATCACGGTGGGAGACTTCCTCATTCGGAACCTGCCCGCAATGACCATGGCCACCAACCATGTTAGGACTAATGAAATCTCACCCCAGGAAGATGCTGATGCTCTGATACTAATTGATGCCGGACAGAATAGTGATTATTATGCAAGTGAAAGTTTGATAGTGATTAACAAAGAAGAATGCAAGAGAAAACGTCAAGAAAAAACATGAAAGTCTTTATTATTCATCCCATTTTCGAAAATAACCTACAAATCATGTTAAATAGCTAAAAAAATCATAATTATCGAAATTTTACCAAAAATAGAAAAATCTCAATATTCATACCAAAAGAAAATACGTAATAAGATAAATAATATTCCAAAAATCGGGCTCAAATCGAGTTCGTAATCTATGTTAAAAAGGAAAACGAAATATTACTAAAAAAGGCAAAAAAAAAATAACTTAAATTGGGGATTCGGAAAGGAAAACAGTGGAATTTGCCCTTGGAATCGATGCACCACGATGTGCGTGCTGAAAAGAGCTTTTTGAAATGGGGTCACGAGCACAATTCTGCTAACTGTAGCCAAAGTTATGGCCAAAATATCGAAATATGTCCAAAAACGGCCTCAATTAGAAAATATTGTCGATTACTTGCCCTTTTTGCGCTGATCCGCCAACTCAAGGTATTTCAGCCCCATCAACGAACTATTAGACAACTCTACATCATCTGACTCGGATCCTCCTGCATCAGACTTCCCAAAGAAGAGGAATGGATGACTCATTAGACGCTTAGTTCTCAAGTCGCACGCTTATAAAGTCATAGAAGATACACTTCAACAAAGATTTAGCTTGATAGAGTGTGTTGGCATGCTTGGAGAGTGGTGACCGTGAGTGGTTTTTTGTAGTTTAATGTGGTAGGACACTTGAAAAATTATTAAGTGTCAAAATAAGGTTGTGGTACTAATCTTGCTTTTCTAATAGGTGTATACATGACATGATAATAGAACAACTTAAATATCATAGCATTACCTTTTTCATTAAACGCATCTATACTTGATACTAGATCTAGATGCATGACGTGATAGTAACTTGTGACTTCCGTGAGCACCATGAGACCATGATTTCTAACCCGGTTATGGCCTTGGCAAGCATTTAGCTATCTTTGTTTGCTCTCGTTCATGTAAGTTACCGAGCAAAATGCTAACCACGAGTGGACCTCTTATTGGCCTATCTTAATGTTGATTCAACTATCGTGAGCTCTCGTCTTTCGTGTTGCCATGTCTTGCATCTGGAACTAGTATAACAAACCAAAATATAAGTCTATGTTTGGCTCATGTTTATAAATACTCTAGTCACCTTTTTATCCACGCGATTAGAAGGACTTGTTGGATTTTTTTGACCTAAATTAGGTTGGATTTTTTGAGAAAATATTTTTTCCTTCTTTGTATGTGTTTTTTATTAAAAAATATTATTTCCTTTACTTTACGTGATTTTTGTTCTTGTTTCCATTTTTGTGGTATTTTTAGGGTTTGACATCCACCCTTATAAATACTATATTCTTTTTACAAGTTTTGTATTACTGAAATATAAGATAATTGTGGAGGCATGATTATTGTATTTGTTTTCTCCATAATAGTCAATTGGATAAAATACTCCGTTCCTCAATCAGTTAATTCTGTCTTTTATCTTTATTTGTTTGCTATTATATACTTCATATTTTGTCATATATATTACATATCTTCGTTTATTTCCCATCAAGTGGTATCAGAGCTATTGGTTGTGATTTGTTCGAGGTTTTGTTATTGATGTTAGCCTTAAAATATGAAGTTCCGCTTTTGAATCAAAATACAAGTTTTCATTATGGCAAATGATGATGCGAGCTATATTCGCGCAGATGGATTTGGATGATGCGTTGTTGAGATTTGACAAAATGCCCACAACTTGGGCGATGGAGGAGACACAATTGAAGGATCGGAAAACACTATCACAAATCCATCTTCATCTCTCTAACAATATTCTTTATGACGTTTTGAAAGAGAAAATGACAGTTGCATTGTGGTTGAAGTTGGAGCAATTGTGCATGACTAAAAGTTTGACAAGTAAATTGCATCTGAAGCAGATATTACTTCTCATCGCATGGCTGAAGGTGAATCTTTGGAAGATCATCTGTCTATGTTCAAGGAGATCATCGCTGATTTGGAGACTTTAGAGGTAAAGTATGATGAAAAAGATTTGACCTTAATTCTTTTGTGTTCGCTACCCGATTCGTTTAGAGACACAATCTTGTATAGTCGTGATACTCTCACCATTGATGATGTGTATGATGCTTTATTTTCAAAAGAGAAGATGAAGCATCTGGTTGGCTCTGAGGTCAAAGATGGAGAATGCCTTTTTTTCATGGTGAACGGAGAAAATGTAAGTCGAGATCAAATTTCAGTAATCAGGTTTGTTATTATTGCAAGAAGAAATGACACATTAAGAGGGATTACGACAAATTGCACGACAAAAGTAATTTGACTACAAATCATGGGAATCAATCAAGTATTTCAGACGAGACTAACATAATCGAGAACTATTTGAATGATATAGATGTTTTGATGATTTCTGACTTGAAATCCAAACCTGATGAGGAGTGAATTTTGGATACAGTTTATGGGTTCCATATGTGTCATAATCGGAATTTGTTTGAAACCTATGAAATGGTGACGCAAGGTGGTGTTGTCATGGGTAACAACGAAACTTATCGGGTAGCTAGTATTGGTAGGGTCAAATTGAAGCTAGTGGATGGAACTTGTAGAGCACTTGATCACGTTCGACATATTCCAAACTTAAGAAGAATTTCATTTCGTTGAGTACTCTTGATTCAAAATGATACGCATTCTTTAGAGGACGTGGAGTCTTGAGAGTTCGAAAGGGTGTTTGTGCTGTATTGGAGCAGCGGAAAAGGTCCCAATTATACATCTTGCAAGGTCGGGCAAAATTTGTGAAGAAAAATCAGCATAGATTTAGCGTGGTGGAGATTCAGTTTGGTACTGTACCTTTAGGATTTGGTTAGGGGTCCATATTGAAGAACACAACTCAGTCGAGCTTGGAGGATATGGGTAATTCCACTTTTCTACCATTACTTGCGATTCCATCTTATTCAACTGTGGAGATATGTACGTGGATGCTAATTTAGTTGCACATGCTTTTAGCATTTTTGAAGGTGTTGAGACTAGCCTAGAGCCTTCTATGAAAGCATTGTGAGTTGATTCTGTTACATGGTGTGCTTTGACACCGTTTAATAATTTCTAATTCTTTGTGAATTTTGGGGAACTCGGTATTTAGGTTTATGTATCCGTGTTGGATACCGTGGAAGAGGAATATTATTTTTGTGTTGGGGAAAATTTGGTTCTTGTTGAAGAGCTCGAATTTTTTGTTGCAGTTGAATTTATTTTTCCAGGTTGAGAAATCTTGGAACTTTGTTCGTTGTATCGGAATTTGTGTCAAGGTGAAAATTATTGGATTTTTTTTTACCCCAATTAAATTGGATTTTTTGAGAAAATGTTTTTCTTCTTTACACGTGTTTTTATTGAAAAATATTGTGTCCTTTATTTCATGTGATTTTTTTTATCTTATTTCCATCTTTATGATATTTTTAGAGTATGTCATCCACCCTTATAAATACTAGAATTTTTTCACAAGTTTTGTATTACTAAAATATAAGATAATTGTGTAGGCACGATTATTGTATTTGTTTTCTCCATATTAGTCAATTGAATAAAATATTTAGTTCCTTAGCCAATTAATTATTTGTCTTTTATCTTTGTTTGTTTGGGATCATATACTTCATATTTTGTCATATATATTATATCGATTCATCTTATTTCCCGACAAGACTTACAAGTACTATTCACTTATCAATCACTAATTTCTATATATTTATATTTTAAACCATTTAAAAAAACTTCTAGTCGAGTCAGTAGTCAATGTGTTGCTAATAGGAGCTGTAGTTTTCATGCATTATTGTACTTCATTTAACTTCTACTAGAAATACTAGTAGATTTTAGCCACCTATTGTGGACTATGACACAAACAACAAAGAGGAGGCCACAGAGTTGCAATTAGTACAAATCTTATCTCATTTTTTTTTATAACCGTGAATGTTCGGGCCAACTTGCGCGCACCTCGACTAATCCCACGGGACCCTAAAGTTTACGATCAGGTACTCATCTCAGTGGCCCTGAGAACTATTTTATTTAAGAGTAATGTTATATGTCATCATTGCTAATGATCATCGTCTATGTAGCACTGGGGTCATTCCCCTAGAATCTTGTGTTTTCTCTCTTTCAACGGTCATCTTTTTCTTCACTGAGTAAATATTAGGGTTTCATACCCTAATCTTCTTCTTTCTTTGTACAAGTGTCGGGGATACACTTTCTATGTAACTTTCCAACGACGAGACTCTAATTTTGTACTATCGGTACTCTTTAGTTGAGGGTTTGAGAGAGTTTTTCATTGTCTGGTTGCAGTGCTCGAGCTTAATCCTTATTGTATGCTCAACATGGATGTTGATCATTTTGATCCAACTTTGATGAACAAATCACGATCTTTATTTTCCAAACATTTGTGGATGTTTGTGGGCCTATTGATTCTATTGATGTCGAATCTAAAACTATCAACTATCACCACTATACATCCATTTCCTTTTTGATCGCATGAAGTGCATTTGTTTCCGCACTTTTGTCCTCAATGCGAGACATTTCCTTTTTATCTCTGTCTTTTCAAGATCAATTAAATTGATCATTTGACCCTACCCAACACCATCGTGTATGAACAAAATCGATAAATTTAATTTTTATTTCACACTGCTAATCGATTTTATTTTCCACCCCTCCAAATTCACTCGACACCCTTAAGAACTATGTTCAATTTGACTTGACACTCCTTTTTGATGCATAATTCGACATTTTGTCCTAGTTTATTTATTTATTTTCTATCTTTGACACGTCTATTATTTTACCTAACATATTTATTTTTCCATTGAATTCCTTGCACGAAATTTCTACAAATAGGTATCTAAGACTCAACATATGATATTTCTTTTTTCATACGATACTGATTTATCTTTTATGTGTGGCCAAAAGATTTAATTTAAAATATGTTATTATAAATTCTTTGCAATATTTCATGGATGGATAAATCTATATGTACATAATGGATTACATAGGCCCCATGTGGAAGAAATCCAGCCGTGAATGTGAAATGTGGAAAAATAAAAAATTGTAGACTACCGATAGATACATGTTTACAACTCCGTAAAGTTGAGTATAACACCCGGATTAGACCTTAAAGAATTAGGTATAATATTAAAATAATAGTGCTGAATAGATTGTCTTATATTGGAATAGTATTATTTGATTTTTATTCAAAACTACGATATTTACACGAAACCCACTAGTAATCTTCTAGATTTATGTTAAGTGGTTGATAGTGCAAATGACATTTTTTTAACTAAAAAAATCGAATAACGTTATTCATCTTAATTATCGTAATACTATTTACCTAATATCATTTATTCTAATTTTATACTAAATTTTTTATACGCTATACTTCGGAGTGCCAATTCCACTTTATTTTTTCCTTGAACAATTCTCCTTTTCCTAATATGTATTTCCTTCCAATATCAGCCCCTTTTTTTCCATGTAGAAACTTGTACTTCAAAATGGAGGAACCTTTTACTTTTTAAAGTCCTTAATTTTATGTAAGATGCATTAAAATAATTTTTTTAAAACTCATCAAATCAATCTCAACTCAATCAAAATCAATCAAAGTTTTTCTCATAACCAACTCACTTTTTTCTCTATTATTTTTTCATCTAAAAATTTTGCAATTCTGACTTTTTTTTTGATCTTCCTATATATCATTATTGAACTAATTGTGTCATCAACTATTTAAACAACTCCCACTTCAAGTCTTTTCCCACAAAAACAAATATTAAATAATCCTAGTGGCCACTAATACAATTTTAATCTTCTAAAACAATCTCCCAATAGGTCATTACTTCACTTCCAAATGTCCAATTTTCTGAATTTATTGGTTGTAAAGTTGTGTTCCCTACAATTATGGCTTTAGTGAATTTTGATTTATAATGGATGACGGACCGAACGGCATATGTGATCGACAAAACTAACGATGTGACCAACGGATTTAAGAGAGTAACTTAACTGAAATAAAATTATATATTCAGTGGCCATTTTTTTAGGTTAAAAACTTTTGTTGAGTAAATTGAACCATTTAATTGTTTAAAAAAAAATTGAGATAAATTTATTTGTTTAACATTTTTCACAATTACTATAACTACAACATATGTTTTTTCTTTGGCCTAATTTTTTCTGGCTGCTAGTTATCAAATTTAGGTATTCCATAGTTCATTGTTATATTGGTTTGGTGTATATAAACTCAGGCGTGCCCAATGACATGAACTTAATTATATAATTATTGATAAAATAAATTGAGATCAGAAAATTGAGTTATAAAAAATAGTAAACTTGTTGCAATAAACTTATATAGGACGCATCAAAACATATACTAAAGAGTTTATCGACTACACATGAAAAATGAGTACATATCAGATGTGATCCTTTTAAACTAATAGTTGATTTATCATCGTCGATGCAGAATTAAAATTAATAGTTGTCACGTTTAAGATACGAGCCATTTGAAAGCTATCTAATAGCTCAAGAATTTTAAAGGTGAACTTTTCAAAAAATAGTACGCCCGAGACGAATTTGCACTAAGTGAGAGCAAAACAATTATTATCATTATTGTTTGAAAATTGCGAATAAAGTTTCATATTGGTTAAACGTGGAGTAGATGGACTTTTAATGGATTAGACTACTCCATCTAATTGATTAACCTTTTAGGACAAAATCCCGATTCCATACAAGCGACATCAAAAGCTAGGCCTCGAACTTGAACATATAAATGATCATGAACTTATAAGGAATTGAATTACTCCAGCTAATTAGTTAATCTTTCGAATTGGAGTCGAAATACGGTACGGTTACCCCCATCACGGTGATCATATGGTGGTTGCCACCATTTTTTCCTTCCAAACCACCACTCGATCAATAATTAATATTAATACGAATCATCAAGACTCATCACTCAAACCTACTTCCTTCTAGATTTGACTTTGCCGGGGGATTGTCCAACTTTGGCTATTTCCCACTTAATTTTACATCCTACCCTACTCAATAATTCATTATTCAACCAAAATAAGTGATTAATTATATTAAATTGCGAGGCTGGTATTAATAGACTTTAATCTAAATTATCAGTCCTTGCAAGTTGAAGGATTCGTACCGTTATCCTTTCAAATTGCACTTACTCGTCATCTTTCCAGAAGTGTCAAAATGCGAGCGAGACTAGACGTGTGAAAATAAAGCACCATTGGTGCATTGTCTATAGCAGAGCCCGACAGAGCTCGACTGTTCATACTTCACGTTTCCCCTTGCACTCAACAAATCATAATTATACAACAAAGTGATGCGATTGACAGTACATAATGTTGAGAATTAGAAGTCCCAATTCTTTACCATCTCGAGCAATAATATCCTGCAAAATTTATAGAGATTCGTTTCAATGTAAGACTACGTTCTCTTCTATCACTATAATAATTCACTACGATGAAAAATAAAAAATAAAAGATCACAAAAGAAAACTTTCACATCCTATTTCTATAAGGGCCCGTTTGATTGGCCGATCTTTTACATGGAAAATGAAATCCAAATTCAATTTCCCACTTTTAGCTTGTTTGATACCTTTTTTTGTCCCATGGAATTCATTTTCTTGCTTTTGTCTTACACGTGCTACATTCCTTGGTTTTGTGGAAAACAGGTTACTTCCTTTTTTTTTTTTGTTGAAATTGGAAAAAATTATAAACACAATGGTAAAAAAAATTATCACTTTTATTAATAATTTCCATTCAAAATAAAGACAAACGAATGATATTCGGTATGGTAATTATTTATTTATTTTTTTGACAATTGGAACAAATTCTAGACCTAATGATAAAAAAAAATTATCACTTTAATGGACAATTTCCATGAAAAACGAAGCCAAACGGACAACAATTCCCAGTAAAAAATTATAATTCCAGTAAAAAATTATAATTCTCAGGTGAAAAATTATACTAATCAAATACAATTAATTACAATTCCTAGTAAAACAAATTTTAGGCAATT
>CAIGRM010039245.1:0-14832 GCA_903798335.1 Fraxinus albicans | reverse complement strand
CCCCCCCCCCCCCCCCCACTGAATTCGCTAACGCCCTCTCAGCGGATCATATGTTTCGCATCTTCGTGCAACTTTCACATTGCATTCTCCTTTATGCCGATGGGTACGAAAGTCTCTCCATAATTATAGCATCATCCCTCGAATGGACAAGTATCTATAGTACCACCTGCACCGCTTCGTGCAGTAATGCGTACCGCCTTCAACACTAACTTCATCTTATACGTCTTGCATTAGTTTATCAGATGGATGGTCCCCCAAGTAGCGTCACAGCATATATATGTCGAAGCACCCACACAAATTTTCCCTTTGTCTGATTTTCGATGCAATACTCACCATCCTGTACGAAACAAACGTACATGTAGATAGACTCAATCGCACAACGCATCAATTCGGCTTTCTTGTCAGCCCAATTTGCCACATCTCTCACGGCTTTGCCACTTTTTCAGCGGTCTCAAAGTTTTTTTGGTACGAAAGCACACCATTGAGGTCTTTGCAACCAACAATGCAATGTTCGAGCAGTCTTGTTTTGATACCACATGTGAAAGACCGCCCGTTCGACCCTTGAGGTCTCGCAGCCCCAGTGCAGCCTTTTCAAAACATCAGCGGGCAAGCTCAAATGTAAGATAAATGCACAATATAATTTAAGTAGGAAATTTGCAACTATGCCCGTAATATACTATCAGTGAACTTTCGATAATTTGGTCATAAATCAGCTGTTAGCAATATTAAACTGTTTTTGTTATTTTTTGTATGCGAACACAAAATGGTGTTGTAAAATCTATTGGTAATATATTTTTAAATTTGAATATTTTTATCGACGACAACAATTTAGCAAATATAAGTTGTCCCTATTACTTAAATCTCCCCCTTTAAAAAATAATAAAAATTGTCAAAGGTTCCATCATTTGATACTAACTAAAAAAGTCTATCATTGATTGTTGATTGATGTTGCGTTTTCTAGTACTGATATTCAAAGGTGAGTTATGCTACACGTACATCATTTTTTACCTAATGTTTCACCGAATTGACAAGTGACGATATACAAATAGAATTTTCCTTCAAAGACATAAAATTATATTTTGTTGAATATTTTTCTTGATGAGGCTTACTAGAAATGCCTCGTTTTTTAGTTTATTAAACATGTGCAACTGTGAACCTAGCTATCAGCTAGCACACCCAATAAGATAAATATTATCGAGTACTTATGTCAGACAACCGTCACATTATTTTCAATACCATGAATGAGATATTCTCTCCTTAAAAGTGAGTTGTAGTATGAAAAAATTGGGAACCGAGGCTCTTTTTGAGAATTGAGTACAATGACTCAAGAATTTCAAATTCCGTGGCAATTAAGAAAAGGTGTCTCGAGATCCTATTACTGGCACATGTATTAACACAAATGTTTATGCAAGTAACCCTATAATGGGAATGCATGCCACTGAAATTGGTCCCCTTAATTTTAGTGAAACGTGAAATGGAAGGTAATAATAATATCTAGGAACCCTAGTCCTTAGCTTCAACTTGAGAATGTAGAAGTATATTTAATATTTGAACCATATCTTTGACTCTCTCTCTCTCTCTCTCTATAAATTGCAAGTTATATTTAATGGGATTCTCCTCGTTGATGCTCCACGTGCAAGAAGAAGAAATTAACATAAGAAGAATGATTTTGAATGGAAGAAGAACAAGTTTACTGATGCTGCTGCTGATTTTGATTATTGTAAAGCTTTCAAATGCATATTCAGGTACATTCTTTTCATCACTTTTGGTAATATAAATTTAGTTCTTTGGGCTCGATAGATAGACTACACTGGATTATATATCCACGCACGCTGTTTTTATTTATTCGCACAAAAATTTGCAGGTGGTAGAACTGCTGTTGAAAGATGCAATGCTGCCTCAAATAAAGGGGTATAGAATCATTTGTAGATCGTACTTCGTTGCATCACATAATGATTTATTGGTCATCATCAAATTTGGTTGTTTCACTGAAAAATTTATGAAGGGAATTATTGAGACAAAGTCATTAAAAGTGAAATTTCTTGTAGTTTAAATCATTATTATTTTGTTAGGATTGATATAACTAGTGTTTTTACACTCAACAGGCAGTTTTCGCAAAAACTTCGACTGCTGCTAGAGAGAACATGGTGAGAGGAAGAAAAATGGTATATGGTCGGATGAAGATGATGAAGAAGGCAACAAAATATGGCGCAAGTGAAGCAAATATGAAAATTTCAGGTGCAGAAAAGGTGGCTACCAAAGATCAAGAAGGGGCTGGATTTGTTGCCTTCAATGCAGATTACAAAGGACCTAGGCATCACCCACCTAAGAATAACTAACCATATAATTAAGAAAAAAATGAGGCTTATCATCATATAATGTAGTTCTAATCTTAATTTACTGAATTGTCTTCTAAGAAAGAACTTTTTGTTGCTGCATGACACTCTTATTTCACTCAGTTCACCTTCTATTGTAATTCTATATTTTGGAAATATATATTTCCACAACTGCATGCGTGTATGGTGCTGCTGATCGAATAGTGCTAGAGAAAATCTTTCGCCAAAAAGGGATTTTCATCTCTTTCTTGCCACAATTATCAAGTTTTATCCCGCAAGTATACATATTGTTAACAAGTAGTAAAGAGAGGACACGAGCCCAATTATCGATTCCACGAGTAATAAGTATTTAGTCTCGTTTTCAATAAACCCCATCTCTAATAGAATGTAAAAACACAACAATTAGGCGAGGTGTGGTGATATGAACTACCTAAGATTAAATAATTAATCTAATTTAACTAAGTAGGAAGTGTTATGAATGCTTGATTAACAGGATTCTACCTTAATACATAAATTCAATTAGTGGAAAATTAATTAAAAGCATTAAGAATATAACAAACATTCAACACCAAACTATGTCAAAATCATATAATTAATATCAAAATATAGCAGCTTATGGGATGAGTTGGAGGCATGGGTTCATATGGCAGCTTATTATTGGCTAAGTGGAAGAGTCCAAGGTTTGTGCAACTTCTCGATTCATGTCAACCATTGATATTAACTATCAACAGTTGAGATGGAGTCTTGGTTTGATAATCGACTCTCTATTTGTCGTGTAGTCTAGTTAGACCATTCCCATTCTCTTATCTCTCTCTTCGTAGTCCTATTTTTTCTTTGGTTATTCTACAATCTTATTTTCAATTTTCTTGAGTTCGTCTACTGGCTAATTTGTTAGCAGTGGTGTTCTGTGTGTAGAGTGATTTACGATTTAAAACCTCTTGAGTGAACAGTAAAATCCTCTCGTTGGTTTCTTGTGATCTTAGGGAGACTTATTGTCATTCCCTTGGACGACCATGCTATTTTCCTAAGTCAAAATGTCGGAACCCAAAATTGCTTAGTTGGTGCTGTTTTTCTATGCAAGATTGAGTACAAAAAGGGTTCTCTAAAGATAGTGCAGTGTTTTTTGGCGAAGTTGTAAACGAAATCATTGTACTGCCATTATATTCATAGTTATCATCCTTCATTTCAATCAGAAATGACAAAGAATCATCAAGAATATGAACAGTACACAAGAAAGAAAATGAGAGAGATCAAGCTGAAAGTCTTCAGATAACCCTAATGTGAGTAAAAATCACTATTTATACGATAGAGCAGCAAAACCTGCATCCAGCGACCACATCAACCCATGTGTCAACCATCTAAGCATAAGCCACAATTAATTGTTTGTTTGGCCCCATTATCTTCAATCTCATTTTCATTTTTTGTGGCCCCACGTATTAAATTATTGTTTATATCTAACAACCACAACCCCAATATTTGACTATTGTAGATGGTGTTCTACACATAATTTCCGTCAATTTACATTTATGCCCATGACATTACGGTGATAAAATTGACGTGAACTGAAGACAATAGACTTAAAAAATGGAGGGTAAATGTGTCCAACCACGGTCAACGGTACAATAAAGGGAAACTAAGTTCTGAGAAAATAGGTTCAAATTTTGCATTTTTTATTTGTTGGGAGATTTTGTACAAAAAAATGAGCTTCAAACGGGGGCTAAATGATAAATCGGTTTCAATAACGCATTTTTATCAATTGAAGGAGCTTCATATTAGGTCAAGCATTTGGACCGGGTCAATATCACGAAATTAATAGATGTGGAAATTACACTACCATATGTTTTTAAAGAATACAATTAAAAAAACAGGTTTAAGGTTTGGTTATTCAAAATCAGGTTATAATTCCCTTTTTATTAATTAATAATAATATTATTAATTTTTATAAATATCCTTATCCTTCTCTACTCTATCCTCTCTCTAAAATCACCAAATTTGAATGTCACTTTCCATTTCCCTTAAAGATGTAGCTTTCCCGTTTTTAAAATGTATTACTACTGTAGAGATGTAAAGTTAGATAATGCAATCTAATTTAATTGGGAGGGATAAAGACACGGCTTATGCCGGGCTACCTATGATATTAAAATTTTTTATTTTTATAAAGAAAATTTAATAAATTTGACCTCAGAATGGAACTTTAGAAGAGTATAAACAATCTTCATGTAGTATGGTGGTAAAATTATCTATTTTTGGTTGGGCAGACTCGGGCTCAAAAATCATCTTCCACGTTACATTTCTTTTTGATGTTCACAGGTCATTGATTAAAGTTGACAGTCAATATTAATTTATCATATATTATAGTTCATAGGTCACATGTCACCATTTGAAGATAACAAATCAATGTCTACATGTCAAGATCCAAGAGAATTGGTCGCATGCCATTGAAACAATATCAATATCACATGCAACACATCAATGTAAAATCAAGAAAATTGGTAACATGCCATTAATTTCTCCGAACTGGTCACAAATTCAATTAACCAGATTTCGATAGTAAGAATTGAAGTTATTTGATCACGTGAGTACTCTGTAAATTATACAATAGTCTATCTTTTTTATTTCAAATTTTAAAAAATAAATTTAAATTACAACAGCGCTGCTTAGTCGCCGCAAAAGAAGATGATCAGCCACAGGAGATGCTCAGTCGATGTTCTTCAATGGCCTCTATGTTTCTTCATTTCTTTACTATCTGAGCCGACGATGTTCAGTCACTGCCAAGCTATGATCAGTTCACTGTTAAAGAAGATGCTCAGTCATCGACGATCTTTGTAAATTGTATCTTTTCTCTAGCGCAGTTATTTGAATGCCGATGACTGTGAGAGGGATGCTGACGACGGGTGGAATTTGACGACTGTAAGAGGGGATGGTGGCAGGTGGATGCCGATGGCTATGGTTTAGACTGGAGAGAGATTGATATTATTTTATATATAATTTTTTATTCAATTAATAGAATTTAATTACCACCTAAGTTTTGAAAATGTAAACTTGTTATCTTAAAATTGAATTTGCCCAAACTTAAGGCCTGAGGTATGATTTTTTTCCCTTAATAGAATTTGGGGCATCATTAATTATTTTTGGCTCATAATTTCAACAACCCAAAAATCAATCTTCGTGATATTCACCTTTCTTGCAATTTTGAGACCATACCAGAGTAGATTTGAGATAAAGCAGGATAACTTCATATGCTCTCTTACATGTTAAAAAAAAGCAAGAAAAGTTGGTAAAATTCAAGATTCAGTGCCTTTGTACATGCATTTGCTGGATTTACCTTAGTTGAAATTTCAACTCATTGTATATCATCTCTTTCAGTTACATCCCTAATAAAGTGAAATTTAACTATATGTTTAATTTTACATGAAATATATTCTGTAACTGCGTTAGTAGCAACTATATTCATTCTGTTTCAATTGAAGATAATGATACTAATTTCTGAAGTTGTGATTCCAACTGCCATTTATAAAATATACATATGCAGAAATAGACTTTCTGTTAAATGAATTCTCAGCAAAATCAAAATCAAGTTATCGTTTCATATTAATTATCTGTTTTGAATATAAGCCTTAAGTATTGTATTCCTTTAAGAAACTTAATCAAAATTTTCTTAGAAATCTACTTAACATGCTCACAGCATACGCAATATTAGGTTAGGTTAGTGCAAGCCATAAAGTACATTATACATCCAACAACATTAGCATAAGGTGCAGTTACCATTCTATTTAATTCTTCTTCAGTTTTAGGCAATTGCTCAATAAATAATTTCACGTAATAGGCAGTGAAAAATTTCTAAATACTTTTCCAATGTAAGACTCTTTTGTTAAAAATAATTTTCCATTTATTCTATTCATTTTTATTTCCATTCCTAATATCTTTCTAGCACCTTAATCTTTCAATTGAAATTCCGATTTTAACTTTTCTTCTATAAAATTAAGTGTAACAGAATTATGTCCACCCAAAAGCATATCATCCAAATATTAAAGGAAATAGAAGAATTCGGATTTTTTTTTATCTATTTCATAATAAAGTGGGGATGATACTAAAATTTCTTTAAAATTAGACATTGAATATGAGAGTCATATATCTTATATTATTGTCTCTGAGCCTATTTTAAACTATATAAAGATTTTTGTAATAAGAATATTATTAAGTTTTTCTTTTTCTTATTTTCAAAACCTTCATGCTGAGTCATATATATAGTTTCATCTAAAGAACCATAAAGAAAAGTAGTTTTCACATCAAATTGTTTTAATTCTAAATTAAATTGTATCACAAAAGTAAGTAATATTTTGATAAATGTATATTTCACAAATTTCACTCTAACATATCCCTTGTCTCTATCTCAAGCCTTTTGGTACAAGTGTAGCCTTATATCTTCTATCATCTACATTCATCTCACCCTCTTTAATCTTATAAAACCCATTTACAATCAATAAGTTGCAATCATCTGGTTTTTCCACTAAGGTCCATGTCTGATTTTTATTTAATGAGTTCATTTCTTCTTGTATTGCTGCAAGACATTTAGTAGATTCCGTACTAGATATTGCTTCTTCGTAGGAATCAGGTTCCGAACTAAATGGATCAGATTCAAGTTATGCAGATACAAATCTGCATATTAATATCGAGAAGGAGACCTTATCCACCTTCTTTCCCTATCTCTAGCAAGTTGATGGTCATGTAAATTTTGAAGAGGATCTAAATACTGTTCACCAATTATTATTTTACCATCAATTATGATCTTAGGTTTTGTTTCAGGCTTCTCCACCTCCAACTGAGTATGATCATTTAGGATTGGTTCATTCAAATCAATTTCGTAATACCAAAATCATTTTTATCTATTTTTCTCTAGTCGCATCACTAATCATTAAAGATGACAGATCTACCTATCATGACTTTAAAATTTCTAGACTCTTTTATCGCACAACATGTGCTCTTTTATCTCTTCTCCATAACCAAGAAAAACACATGATATTGATCTGGAATCAAATTTAGATTAGGTTTAATGTGTGAAAGTTTTAAATTATCGAATATTTAGACTCAACGTGCAGAATTACACATTTAGAAGTAATAAGTCACTTTTCAATTATTTCTAGATGATTAATCAATCGCTTCAATTTATCCCAAATTTGAATACAACAATCAATAATTAAAGCAGTAAAGAACACCGAAGATGACCACTAAGAAACGTCAATTAGGTAAAAATTTCGGGCACTTTGTCAGTCGGTAATCAACTATAAATCGAAGCAAATTTACAATACGATCCAAACTCGTCTGCCCCGTAGAACTTTTGGCATCAATTCATGCAGTTTTCCTTGATCCTACTAGAAGTACGCTTGTTCAAAAAAAATCATGACTCCTAGTTTATACATTAACCCTCTTAGACTGCGTACTCCCGACACCAGATCCTGACTCCTAGTATCTCACCTTAATCCTCCTGGATTTATGCTTCTGCAACAGCTCCCGATTCCTAGTATCGATTTATCTTTGGTAAATTAGGTGGTTTGATGTTTGATCAAAAGATCTTATATGTTTTAATATATAGTTTTATATGAAACAATACGGCTTGATCAACAAAACATGATTTGGATGAATTTATGGATCAAATAATATGTGGTGATTGAATCTTGGAATTGAGGAATGTTTTAGATCTTCAAAGGAATGATCTCTATGGAACAAATATGATATAATACACTTTTGGACGTTTATAGGGTAAGATATATATAGAGAAAGTGTTTGGGATGAAAGAGATTGAAAAATCAAGTGTTTGAAGCAAAACAAATTTCTGAACGTCGACCAGTCGCTTGAGCTGGCGGGCAACAGTTGAACAGTGGTCAGTATTTTTATCATAACATCCTCTCCCGTTATCTGATTAAGGTGATTCAAAATATGTTGAAAATCGAACTCAAAGAGTTGCAATTCTTCTAGGAATAGTATTGTCCAAATTCCAATGTTTTCTATGTGAAAAATGCTTTTCAAGTTGATATTGAGAATGTGGTGCAAAACTTGTACGGCTCTTTTACACTCTTTAGACTTCTAATTGCATTATTTTGATTATATGTGATCTTCTTGGATATCTTGGACTCCTTCAAGACCTATACTACCAATTTCAACTCTTTTGCTATAATTAGGATTCAATAACTCTTATTTTGTCTTTGTTTACAACTTGATAAACTACTAATACTATTAAACTAAAACATGATTTTGATTAAGGAAATTGTCAATTACTAATTTAGAAATTGACAATTATTATTTTGGACTTAACAAAAAGTTAACGTCTCTTTTCCAAATACTCCTTTTAAAAGAAGTATTAGGCATTTTCACTGAGATGATGTAACCTCTTATGCCATAAATCTGATTTATCAGATTATATCACTTAAGTTTATAGCATTCTTTAGGGAAACAATTTCTGAGTTAATAACATAGATTCCATTAATTTTTGGTGTACTAACAATGAGAATATAATTTTTCTCAATATTTGTATTTCCATTCTTAATCTCTAATTGATAATTCTTAACATCTAAAACCCCACGAGATATGAGAATTCTTCTCAAGGCATGAACATATATAGTCCTATTTGATAGAAATTAAAATCCAAATTTTAATTTTAATCAAAGTCAATAACTAATTTTAACCATATTTTATGAGATTTACAACTTTTCTACCACACATTTCATCAATTTTATCAAAATCTACTAAGAATCTAATTTTGATCCCCACCAAACAGAGGTTATGTGTTAAGGTAATCAAATGGCTATTTTTCGGCCTCAAAACAATGTTGTTGATGCCTTTAATTGGCAACATTCATTATTCTCCAATTTTACAAGCCCCCCATTACAATATGAAAACTCAAAAAACCAACCTCTATTAGGACACATGAAATGAGCAGCCTAAATCAATAATCCAATTTTGAGTATGTTCTTCCTCTGAAGATACATAAGCAACCCCAATATTGACTCTTGCTTCTTTATAAGAAGCAGCAGAAGAGCCATTTTCATTATAGGATTTACCCTTTTGATCATTTATTTTCTTAAAGCTATCTTTTATGAAATGTCCCATTTTACTACATTAATAGCACTTCTTATTCTTTGCATTTCCCTTATTTGATTTCTTGTCTTTTCCCTTATATTTCTCCATTTTCTTTTACTATAACCTTTGTCTTCATTTTGATTATTATTGTTTCTTTGACTGAAATTACTCAATTCTTTCGCTGAACTCTAGAGTTCGTTATTAAATTCTTAATATGTAGAACTTCGTGAGTTTTAAGTTCTAGCTCTCTATTTTTAATGGAGTTATGAGTTATCTCAACATTCAAGTTATCTCTATCATATTCTAATGCATTATTTATATTCTTATATTTTTTTAGTGCATTTAATAGGCCAACAACTTTTCGATCATCAGAGATATTTTCCCTATAATTTACAAGATCTTGAGTAATTCTATTAATTTTTTTCGTGTTATCTTCTAATTCTGCACTGTGATCAAACTTAAAACTAAAGAATTGTCTTCAAAGAAAACTTTTGTTTGGTAAGTTCTAATAAGATGCAACTTTTTTGAAGTTTTCCACAATTCAGACGCTTTATCTGTTCCTCCAACCTTTCCGATTACAGGTCAGAGAGGTGAAGAAACAGTGTACTCCAAGCCACCTCATCCTGTTTAGTTCTCTTATTAGGGGCTAAATCTACTGGCCAAGATTCATCTATGACCTTAGAATATTTTGCTGTAAGCCTGTAACATAAGCACTTTCATTTTCAAGTGCCAGAGATTAAAGTCTCTTTTGCTATTACAAACCTCTACATATATCTTAGTTTTCATGTTGTGCTTAAGTATAGTGAGTTTTTTTATAAAAAAAAATTATAAAGAGTGTGTCAAGTGTCACACAGATCCACCAGCTGTGAACTAATCACAAAAATAACAGTGTCCGACGAAAAATTCAGATAATAGGTAAAGAATTTCAAAATTTTCACAAATTTTGCTTACACTTGTTAAACAACAATATCAAGGCATGTGTATTACAACATATTTACATGCAGTGGATTTTTAATCGGAATCTTGAAACAAAATTATGTCACACACACAATTTAACAATCATGTAGTTTTATCGTGAACAGAAAAACAGATTAAAGGCCTGTTTGAGCCACCTTTTTATAGAATGAGAATGAAAAATATACTCGTTATTAGGGCCCACACAAGAGATAGAAAATTTGAATTTAAATGTTGATGTGATAGATAACGGTCATATTTTTCTTTTTAATGAGAAAATAAGGTGCCCCAAACGGGAATTCACAATAATTTTCAGATTTTCAAAGTTAACAAAGTTTTACCCAAAATACAAAAATAATACTGTACACAAACAGTAAAAGTTTCACAAAGAAGACTCAAGAAACTAGTCACTTATTGAATCTTCCTAATTCCCATAGATTTTAGGGTTCTCTTTGGGAACCCTACACAAAGGTAAATTTAGGGGTGTTTTCGGGAGAGTGTTTAGATCAGTAACTTTTACAAACGAAGAAATCTAAAGAGAGGGTAAAGATTTCGTTTCCAAAACCGTGATTTCAAAAGAAAATACTCAAGAATACTAGAGATCAGCAATAAGACTAAGATCGAAGACGTTTCTTTGAAAAATATCAACATATCGTTTAAGATCTAGGGTTCATTAGGAATTGAATGATCACAATCGATAAATCGAAGTTCAGATCTAACAGATCAAAAGCCAGATTGAACTTTGGGCTCTAATACCAGTGTTGATTCCAGTTTGGGGCTCAACCAGCACCAAGAACATAAGTTTTTTCGGCCTAAGTCCCGGAGGTTCAGTACCCGATTTAAACACTTAATTTCTTGTTGAACATCCACTAGGATTACGCTCAAATCCACTCGCATGGCCTCAAATCAAAAGGCTAAAGGTTAGATTACAGAATAACACTGAAAAATCTCAAAATCTCGAACTATTCTCTCTCAAACTAAACATACAAATTAATTCACTAACAAAGAAGGTTGTATTGCCATCATATTCACAGCAAATGTCCTCTATTTCACTCAGAAATTACGGAGAATCATCAAGAAGATGAACAATATAGAAGAGAGAGAGAGAGAGAGAGAGATCAACCTGCTAGGATTTCCGAATAACCCTAATGAGAGTAAAACTCTCTATTCATAATGTTATATGAGAGAGCTCCAAAACCTGCATCCAACAGCCACAATCAACAACACATTATCAACCATCCATGTATAAGCCACAATTAAATATTGATTAATAAATTAGGCAAATACTTGCACACTCCTTGTTTCAGTTGTTAGGTGGACTGAAGTCTTGACCACGTTGGCATCACTTTAGACAAAATTAATGTTAATAAAAGAGTTATAAAAGTGGGATGTTGTATACATAAACTAGGAGTCTTTGGGTACGAGTATGAAACAAAGAAAAAAAAAGTAGCCAAAAGTACGCTAGCATGTTGCCAAGTTGATGCTCGAGTGTCCAAAACAGTATCATTCTCACCTGACACTCGTTTTCCATGAAATCCTATTTTGCGATTTTTAAGAGTTGTATTTATTCTATACTACCCAATACCTCTCTACTATAAATAGAATAGTCCCACTTCATAAAAACGATAGTTGATCATATTATTCTACCTAGAGAACAAACTTTGGAGATCCTATAGCTAATCCATTCTTTGAGATCAATCAACCACACCTTGGAGAAAACATCAATCCACATTATCAAAACACCCACTTCCTAAATATATATCAGAGAGTGTTGAGGATTTAGAAAGGAGTCCAGGAAGAGGACAAGAACGAGGAGTTCTTAGTGATCTACAAGAGATAGACAATTACAGAACATCGAAAGCTGGTGTGAGGAACACGCAGTCCAGGAGGGTCTTGGAGATTACATGAAGTAGGTCAGCGAGTCTACAAGGTTATCTAGTTTGGATTGTACTGTAAGTTTTTGTCTATAGTGAATTTTACTGGTTTGGTCCCAGAGTTTTTAACCCGCAAGGGGTTTTCTCCGTCATCAATTTTTTGATATTATTTACTTTTCTGCAATTAGACAAACTATGTTAATTCAACGTAGGATAGTAATTGTATGTGAATTCATCTAAATTGATTATTAATAGTGACTTGTTGTTAATAATAATCGATAAATCTTAATTCCACACTATACACCTATTCAACCCTTCGAGGTGTTGTTTGGGCCAAACGTCGCTATATTTTTCACGAACTTTAACATCACTCGTGAATTAGGTTTAATTACCATGTATTAAAACACTGATGTGCCTTTGTCTTTTGCTAATACGCTGATCAATTTTTGTACAATTTGCTTCGCCTTCCAAGCGTGTCGAAAGTGACCTTTCAAGTTTCATGAGCACCCATTTGAATCAATTGAGACTGTGATTTATTCTAGCATATAGACAATCCATAACCTTCAGTTGTATTGGTTTGACTCCATGAAAACTTCCTTATTAACTATTCTATGTTTCAACATTTGGGGAGAATGTGCACACAAAAAGATCGTAAAGATGGTGAGGTTTTTGTTTGTATTCGGTGAAGTTTTCCATTCATCAAGATATGTGTATTTATATGATAGTGTATTTTATACAGTTATTTGGGCTTCTATACTTATTTATGTCTAATTGACCTAATATTTACCAAATTTAGGTTAAAATATTTTAATTGTAGGTGAATCTGAGCTTGGATGCATTTGGATATAATTAGTGTGAAAAAGATATTTATGGAGTTAAAATTGAGTTGATTCAGAGCAATTGATGACCAACTCACTACAACAAAAATTGCCTTTTGCAACATGCAAAAGGCAACATTCATTAAGTGATTGTTGTTACAAGGGGTTAATTGCAACACTCAGTAAATGTATGTTGCCATTACTTAACAAAATTGAGATATTGCAACAATATTTTAATGAATGCTGCCATTGTCTCCTTTTGCAACGTTCAATTGACCGTTGCCAAAAAAATTACATATTTTAGGTCTTTTGCAACGTTCATTGACCCTTGTTGAAAGCCCAACCTTTTGCAACGATCATTGCGTGTTGTGAAATGTCAATTTTGGCAACAGACAATGACCGTTGCTGAAACTCTATTTTACAACGTTCAATAATCGTTGTTAAATGTGAGGTTTTTTGCAACGTTTTCTGTTTGTTGTTAAAAATCATTTTTTAAGTTTTTGGCAACATGCATGACTGTTGTTAAAAATAATTTGTATTTTATCTTTCGCAACGTTCATAGCCTGTTGCAATATATAACCCAACCCGCCCAATAAAGAACCAATCAAATATCCCACATCCAACAGGCCCAAATCAACCCTAATCCCCCGTGTTGTATCCCGTGTTCTGTGTTTATGAGAGAAGCATTTTTCTGTGTTGAGAGAAAGATGAAATGAGGTAGAGCAAACACACTGAATCAACCCTAATTGTGATCTGTGTTGAGAGAAAGGAGAAACGAGGTAGAGATCGTGATCTGTGTTGAGATTATCAGCTTCGCTTCACACCACCTAATTTCAGCTTCGCTTCGCACCGTTCTTCCTTGAATAATTTCTACAGCCTTGCCAAATTGTGCTTCCAACGGAATTTCACTACTTCCATAAGCGTTGCCAGGACCGACCTACCAAGACCATCCACCAGCTTCGAGTCATCCTGCACAAACTTATCCGAGGCGTCCTCGACCATCTTCTCAAGCGAAAAGGCCCCACCGCGATCAAGATTCGGGGTCAACCTCATCTGCTCCGTCAATAGCCAAGTCTAGATGAGGGTGGACGTCGAGGTTGACAATGGAATGTTAACACTAGTAGCTTGCTCGAGTCCTCTTCGAGGTGGGCATACCCACAATATTAGTAATTTGGGTAATTGCTTTATTTTACATGTTTATTGGACTTTTAGTTGAAATTGATGGTTTGGTTAATTTGTGTGATGCCTTCAGTGGTTTTTTAAGTGGAATTTTTACTCACTCCCATGGTTTGGTTAAAAGGCTCGTAGTATGACTTCCATCTATGTCATAAAAGGCTCATAGTTGCTTGTTCTTGTAGCCATGAATGCAATGTGTGATAATGTTAAGCAATAAGTTTCAAGCATTAAATCCATTGAGAAAGTACAATGTTGTAATTTGACTGTTTATCTGTATTTGTATCATTACTTTGCTACCTATGAATTAATAGGTAAAATTTGTGGTCCGTTAAATTGTGAAATTGTTAGTAGACTTTAAAATTTGTGGTCAGTTAAATTTGTGGATAGGTTATTTCATTACTCTTAGCTGATATGCTTACTTCATTCTTGATAGAATTATAGCTCGCCTCCAACAACGTTATTCATTGGATTGCATTTCCGTGGAATCAAAATATCAGGTAGGATTTTCAGTACAACTTAATTTATTCCATTTTCCTTACAATATGAATCTTATGCTCACTCACACATTTGTGTGTGTTGCAAATTACTAGGTTTACT
>CAIGRM010039233.1:0-21481 GCA_903798335.1 Fraxinus albicans | reverse complement strand
TCTTCCCTTCTATTGGCTACTTGTGTATTTTCTAGACTATTCTGGATTTGGCACAAAGTCTACAAGCTGGAGATGGCCACAGTGTTATCTGGTACAAATTAGCGGAGAGCAAGATCAAAATTTGGCATAAAATAGACGAGCACAAGGCCAATTTTTCAAACCAAAACCTATAGAAATTGACGACCACCTTTGCGTTTGTCTTTAAAATAGTTAGCGTCAACCGACAGCCATTTTTTGACATTATAATTTTTCCACATACCATACCATATAGGGTTGTTTTTTACGTAGACAAATTCAACGGTGCAATCTATTTCTTCATTTGACAAAAAGAAGTGGCCAGAATTTTGTTCAACAATTTTTTTGATCAGAACTTGACTACTGTGGTTGGATACAGATTTTTGACTGCTACTTAGTGTCGGTAATAGGTTTGAAAAAATATCTAAAAATATCAAATTTATTTATTTGTACAGTGCAACTACCCATTGCAAGGGGTTATTCGAGCATATCTAAGTAGATAATATGTTTAGATATGGATCTCTATGTCATTCTATTTCATTTAGGATTAGGATTATGTACTGTAATGTGTATTCTTGTGATCGATTTAACAGATATTTTCTCTTATGAATCTGGGCGACACACGTGCTAAAATGGTTTGGAGAAAGGATCACGATCCTGCGAACCCCAAAAACCATTCTCGGTTTGAATTGCAGTCTCGTTATTTCTCTATGGGTCCGTTTGATTGCAAGAGTGGAGATGGAAAAAAAATGAATTTAAGGGAATTGAATTGCCTAAAATTGTTTTCCTGAGAATTATCAATTAATTGTGTTTGATTGATATAATTTTTCACGTGAAAAATATTTAAATTTTAGATCTTTTGGTATTTGTTTGACTTTATTTTTTATGGAAATTGTCCATTAAAGAATTTTTTTTTTTTTACAATTGGTAATAAAATTTGTGTCTATTGCCAAAAAAATTAAAAAATATATATATATAACCTGGAAACCATTTTCCCACCTAAATGGTGGGAAAATTGTTTTCTTCATTTTGAGGAATTGGTGCATGTGTGGGGGATCATTGAATTAATTTTCCATGCAAAAAAAAATCTATCAAACAATCATTTCAATTTCCATGAAAAATGGAATTTTTTTTTTTTTTTTTCCATTTTCCATGGAAAAAATGGGCTATCAGACATAGATATATTTTTTTACTGCCAGTCCACTTGATTTCTTAGCAGAATATGGGTATGAACTTAAAATGTTCTCAAATTTTATTGAAAGTCTTGATTATCAATTCCAAGTTCGGGACGTTGAACTTTAATTCAATTTCAGCGCTGGGATCGAGAATATCAAGTTTATCCTCAATCGTAACACAAATTTGGTTAGTGTGATACTTGTCGAAACTACGATTGAAGTGGTTTTATTTCCTCTCCACTTCAATTCGTCATCTATGAAGACAAAATTTCTTAAATACGATACGATGAATCTCAAATGATTACTCAGACCTGAAAAGTTGAAATTACAATGGTACGAATTCTGAATAATCAATATGTCGACATTTGATAATATGAAAGTAGCACATTCGAAAATTTAAATCCATACACTAGCAAACATGTGAAATCAACAGTTGAAATGTCTATCCCGATATTTTCTAAATGTCGAATTCGATAATTGAACTGTCAGAACTGACAGGAAACATTTAATGTGGGTGTGATTGGAACAAAATTTTCATAACATTAAGTGTGATCATCAATATTGTACTACCAAATGACAAAATCTTCTTCCCAAATAATTTGCACAGTAAATCATTATCGATACAATCCTTCAAAATATTTATTGGGTTTAATTGGAAGAAATTATTCAAAACATTAATGGTGATAATCAATTCTCAACTACAACATGACATCTTCCTAAATAAATAACTCAATACTTCATTAAATATGAAATATTTCATAACATTTTATAGAGAATATTGTTATCTTTATTCCAAAATATTTGAAAAACTAAAAAAATCAATGAATAATAATTTCGAAAATTTAAAAGAAATATGACCATGTTATATTTAACATTTCAAAAATAATAAGTTATAAGATAAACATACAAACAATTTCTAACATACTAACCTCTCAAAATGGAAAATGAATCCAATAGTATTTTCTTCTTGATGAAGGAATAGAAAAGATTGTAAGAAAATTAGGATTTGTTAATGGTAGAAGAAATTGGTTTACACTCACCTTTCAAAAAGAAAAATCTTTTTTATTAAAACATTACCCAATATAATATACATATATCAAATGTTTATAGTACACAAACTAAATCATCATATCATAGCATTAACGAGCATTAAATGCTCTCAAAAAGGCACATTCATATTTTTTCAACTACACATTTCATCAATTTTTAACAAAATCCTACCAATTTCAATCAAAATAAGTAATCATTTGCAAACATAAAGACAAATTGAATTCCTTTATTCAATAGTAGTAGTATAGTTGAATTTCCCTTCTATGTTCCTTTCGGCTACTTGTGAGGAAGTCGTATAGTCTAGACTATTTTGGATTTGGCACAAAATCTACAAGCTGGAGATAGCCACAGTGTTATCTGGTACAAACTAGTGGAGATCAAGATTAAAATTTGGCATAAAATAGACGTGCATACGGCCAATTTTTCAAACCAAAACCTATAGAAATTGACGACCATCTTTGCGTTTGTTTTTCAAAAGCGTGGAAGTTATGGTTTTTACTACAAGTTCGCTCTCATTTTTAGATGATCAATTAAGAAATGAAAACCTCCATGAATGTCCTAAATTTCATACATGTCTAGGCATAAAATTTATATCATTTTTCAAAGTTGTCGATGGAGAAGTCCATGAAGCAAAAACAGTAAAAGAAAACCTCTATGAATGTTCAATATGTCAATGAGAGACATTTGTGATATTAATATTAACTGCGGTGTGCAAATAATTCATAAATTTGTATTATTTTTTGAAGTTGTTGTAATTTGGTATCCTAACAAATTAAAAGAAAATAAAATTGTGATTGCTACTTTTGTTGAGTGAAACTACATAAACATTTCGAAGGTAGAGGTAGATTCGGATTAGTGTCGAACCAATATGCATATGGTGCTATCTTTCTTATCCTTCTTTTTATAGCTCAACCATATAATTATGAACCTTGTATTGTCGATATTCATCTAAATAACTCGATTCATATGGTCATTTTGAATATATTTGATCGTACATCAATTAGTTTCATGAAATTTTTACCATCATTTTACTGAAGTCATACTTAATACTCATTTCATTGTTCAAATTTATCATTTTCAAATAGACTCAAAAGGTTTAACAACCAGCATTTTTTGTCAAGAAATATTTTTCAAATTCACAAATAATTGATTAAAGTAAAATTTTATTATCGTGAAACATTTTTTATAAAACTAAAAAAATCGTGATTTAATCCATTATTGGACGTGGATTAGTTTTTTTTTTTTTTTCATTTTACAACTAAGAACATCTCCAATACATTTTATGAATTGCTATCTAGGTGACGTATAAGTTGAATGAGACATTAATATCGAATAATATACACATTCAAATCTAAAATTACATTTCAATAAATTCTATCTACAACCGATAATATTGTTTAGATGTCAAAACTAAAGTCCAGCTTTAGAAAAGTGATTAAATGGTTGTTTTACGTTTTGAGAAGTAAAAATGATCTTTTGAGATCTAAAAGTTGTTTTTGGACTCATTTGATTAATTTTACGAAAGTGTATTTTAGAAATTAGTTTTAAAACAAATTTTAAGATAGCTTCCCTCAATAAATTTTTTTACAGAAAGTAAAAGCAAAAATTATGCCAAACGGACCATAACCGAAAGAAGCTACCAAGTTTGTCTATATCCCAACGAAACTCATCACTTTGTAATATCTTCATTGCTCTTTGTAATCTCGATGTTTCAATGGGAATTTGATTTAAAATTCCAAAAACACCTTATTTAATGTAAATAAATAATCAAATGTAAAATCTCACTAACTCTACAAATGCAAGATACTATTTTGTCCAAAAATATAAAATAAAATGAAGTAGAGACACAATCTAACGCGGGACGAAGACATATATACTAATAAAAAGTTCTTGTTCATACACACAAACGGATGTTGCTCAAATTTCGTTCGAATGATTGTGAGAAATACTAGAATTCACCATATAACGAAAAACTGAAATACTATTATTTAGAAATGGCTGTATGGGTTTTCAACTGATTTATAATTTTATTACATCAAAATCACTTCCTATACTTTCGCATGTTAGCATACCAATATTTCATGAATATCTCTAAACATAAATAAGCTATAAATATGTAAAACAACAAGTCGTTAATCAGAAACTAATCCCCTTGAAAATGTCGACCAGATAGCAAAGTAGAAGAGCCATTGATGTTGATCCACTTAATATCATAAGAGACACCACTCCCAAAACCAAGCCTGGCCTGCTATCCATCAGCAAATTCTGCAACAACCCTACTGCTTCAAAAACATCTGAATGATAATTCACGTACCATTTCTTCTCCCACTCCATCCAATTCGCCGGCGGCGAGTGATTTTCCTCAGCCATCTTCTGATCATGTATTCTCATTCTAAGAAGAATCATGTTTTCATCAACCAATCTTCCTTTCTGTTGCCCTTTATCATGGCCTGCATCTTTTTTCACTGCAAAAACTGGACTGTAAGCTCTTTCTCGTCGACTGGGAGATGGTTTTTTAGGCATAAAATTGCCTGAAAATGGAAGTGAACACTGGAGGGATGGAAGGGAAGTTGTTTGCATTGTTTTCATCGAGATAATTTCTAACAAATATGATTGAGTTGTATGTATATGTATCTAGATAGAACAGAAATAACGATAAGTTTGTGGGGACGTGTATTTATAGAGCTGAATGATTCGACATTCCGTGTGATGGATTAATTGAGCAATTGGGATTTAGCGTGTTTTGTGATGGTGTAATTACGGGGGAAATAGCTGTCTTAAGGCCAAAGGACATTCGGCGATAATCATAGGAATATTACCAATACCCTGTTTGATGTACATTATTAAGTGTAGAATGCATTTCAAATTGTGATATGATGAAAAATATGTAGTTAAAAAATAAGGAAAAAATTTGAATTTGCGGAAAATATTATTTTATTGAAGTATGTGCGGTTGAAAATAAATTTTGAAAAAATGAATTTTTGTAAGAATGTGGATCAAACATGGTCCAATAATGCTATTCATAAAGAATTTTGCTAAATGTACCCGAGCGTTTACACGATCCCGCCGCCCCCCTCACAATGAGGGGGGCCCAAGGTGAATAAAATAATGGGCGGCCCCCCCATTGTGAGGGGGGAGCGTGGGACACGCCCGTGTACCTGTAGCATCTCTCATTCATAAACTGACCATTTATATATTTAATCGACGTTACGATTTCGCTCCAGATCATTTGTTGGATTGCACGGAAATAATTCTCCGTTTATACATATATTCCTTGTTAGGTATAATTTAAATTAGATTTTTAGTTGATTTTGTTAAAAGTTGATAAAATTAGTAGATAGAAATTGTGATCTATGAAATGTATAATTAAAATCAACTATTAACTTTGACTTTACTTTTTTATCAGAATTTGAAGCCACACCAAAAAAACAGGGACATAGTATTATATTCTTAAAAAGAATGTTTATTCGAAGACAATCGTTGACTTTTGGCTTTTAGATTTGTATGATAAAAAGATACAATGGATTTGGAAGAAAAAAATCAAAATATATTTTAAATGTAACCGTCCTTTCTGATCCTTAAGCGTGTTTATTAAATAGGAAAAGCAAACGCGTCCATCTCAACTTTTAAATTTTGTCTTGAGCGAATTGTTCATGTTGTTTTAACTTTTAAAACATTATTACAACTTAAATTATTCCTAATCATGGTCCGATCCTACGTTAAGCAATATTTTTGTTTTCGAAACTATTAAAATATGAAGTTTTTTCGATTTCAAATAGCTCAATTTTGAATGATTGTGGATATGCTTAACCGTAAATATCTTTTTAGTTTTCAGCGATTCAAGAACTGAATCAAATGAACAAAAAAAGAGTTCGAATTAATTCCAGAATAATAAAAAAAGAATTAAAATCGGAGGCGTCATGAGGCTATGTTAAAGAATGTTTGGGGTATATTTTATAGCAATCATAAACTCATTCGGGACTTGACTCTTGGAAGTCATGTGACAACCTATAGTAAAACATTAATTAAATCAAACGTTCCCTCAAATTCTTTACTAGGATTATTTAAATCTATGTTGTCTGTGATGAAAACCTGGAATCAGGGGTCAGATGCAACTCACCTGAAAATAGCAGTTACCAACACAAATTAAAATCTTATTCATTTACACAAATAGAAAAATATAACATTGCATATCAAACGTGCCCATAGTGTCTTATGTATAAACGAGCACTAAAATTATTTTTGTATGCATCAAATGGCCAATTTTTACGTCGAGAATTATCTATTTAATCAGAAATAGGTATTACAGCCATGGTAAATAGCTCTTACCAAATTATTGAATTTTACGATATTTTCGCTAATATAACATGGAGGGTGCCTAAGTTCTGGATTTTAGTTACAACATCCACCAAATTTTCACTATTCAAAAAAAAAAAAGAAAAAAAGAAAAGGGAAAATAGATCATTAGCTGAGAAAAAGACATGACCTCCATTATTGCACAAGCATCTCCTTTGGATTAGCACCTGTATGAGATAAATAATAGAAAGTGGCACAATCTCTATTAACATCATCAGCTGTCCAAGTAATTACAAACCTTCAAGGTTAAACAGACTAAGTGGATCAGATGGAGGAGAAGAATCAAGCTTCTGGTTGGGTTTACCTTGCTCAAGAAGGGGAGATTCAGGTTGGTCGTATGGTTCCGCAGGATCAGTTTCAAGAGGCTCAAGCTTTGTAGTTGTTTCTATTTGATCACGAGGAGGAGGCTCAAGTTGCTGGTACTTGGGTTTATTTTTCTCCAGGAGGAGGAAAGTAGTGTAATACCAAAACAAAAGTATTCTACTTTGAGCTATCACTGTATCTCTAATCCGACTGCCTCCAAAGGAAAGCCGTTCAAGTGCCTGAAAAGGGGAACGCCCATAAAAGAAAGAAAAAAATGGATAAAATGAAGTAGTAAAACATTTGTAAGAGAAGAAATAAAAATGCACAGTTCTTCTGAGCTGGCCCTTTGTTATAAAAATATATGGAAGGAAATGATTAATCTGAATTTATTGGAATTTGATTGACTTCAGTATTTCATAGGATAGTCGAGGGAAGATTAACTCCAATTGCGACAATCAAGAGTTAAAATCCCGGAGTGTAACATCCTCACGTCAAGTTGGTAGAATTGAAACCAGGTGAAGTTTTGATAGTAGAAATGTACTAATATAGGTCAACATTCCCCTTAAACTCAGAATCTCGAAAAAGAAGCAAGATGATATTTGAAATGTAAATCAAGGAATCTAGACTTCATCTGTCTTGAAAAGAGTTGAATAATATAACTAATGATGAGAGGGGACCACTCTTGTTTGCTCATCATCAAGTTCTAAGTTTGCTGCTGCCTTGTTGACGAAGCTTCCTCCTATCCCCAAGACAAAGGTCGCTACAAGCAGAGCTCAATTAAGGATAAAAGGTTGTCCTCTCAAATCCAATGCAAAGACCAAGTATGTTCAGACAAAGCTTGTTGTTTAGCCTGAATCCACTAAAGAAGGTAGTGCTTGCAACTAAGAAAGCTTTTCAGAAGGTGCAGGCAGTTTTGAAGAAGGTAGTGACAGGGTCTAATTTGCTGGTGAGGCCGTTTTGAGTCAAAAAAGAACTAAAAACACATACAAGTACACCAAGTCTTACACCATCAAGAGGCTAGAGAAAAGAAAAAGTGCCTGCGGAGGGAGAGGAAAGAGGACCTAAACCAGCATTTTGCCAAAAGGCCAAAGGAGAAAGCCAAGAGAGAACCAAGGCACATTGCTTGGTCGAGCAACAAAAAAGAATTAAAAGAGAATCTTCTATGTTTAATCAGCCGAAATAGAAGAAAAAGGAGATCCCCATGTAGGTCACAGAATTTGGATACCAACCGGAAAGTGATACAAAGAATAACTGAATCAACATAATGCAATATCACAACTCTTTTGTTAACGAAATTAAACTCTTTCACGGTAACTAGAAAATGATAAGATGTGAAATAAAATGTATATAGTCTTCACTCACTTGTTCACCAGATTGTATATCAAATGAGTGCTGATGATCAAATTGAAGGCCAGTAAATTCGTTTATGCAAAGCCCTTGAAATCCCCTGAAAGTAACAGCAAATATTAGAATCTACTTTTTATGCAATTGTCCAAGGGGAAGGAGAGGATTGACCTCTCCTCCACTCAAACAAAGCACAAAGCATTTTGCAAAATAACTATGAATAGAATTACCATCTTATGAGAGAAACGCGGGGAATCCACCGAAAAATGATTGGCGTGTTCTCTGCATTGACATAGTAGCCTCCAAATACAATGAAAACTGTCATAAGAGATGGTCCTAAGGCCAATGCTGCTTCAGTGGTTGGAACCATAGCTCCCACAGTTAGGCCCATTGCAGATGCAGCAAAGGACTCGGTGGTTACTATTCCACAAAACCTCCCAAATCTAGAAAGCCAATCTTTACCGTTAGTTTTCAGAAAATACTGTACAACTTATCCAAGTAATTATTCTCTAATGTCTAATGGCAAAACATTTTACTTATAAATTCAGCTTTTGCATCATACCCCAATTAATAAAATGGGAAAAGTTCAAGGTTGTGCAATTGCTTTATACTGTATCCAGTTAAGTTGTTATACTGAGACAGTGTCAATGGTCTTTCTGGTGCATGTAAATGATGATCACCAAGCACATTACCTTTTGTTTTCACAAATTCAAATTAATTCTCTCTGGACTTAAAAATGTATATGATTTTATGTTGAGTGAAACTTAAGGTTATGTATCTTCTTGCCTACAACTAAGAAATTAAGAACAGAACCTAAAAAAGACTTTTGATGATTATCAAATTGCTTACCAAAAAATAATACAACAACTTTAACTGCAGGATCCTCGTCAACTATAGAGGGATCACTGAGTGAGTAATTCATTCTTTTTCTGTTAACCCCCACATCCTTGGCTATTTAACATATAGAACATGTATAGAAATATCCTATGCTTAGTGATAACAAAAGCATGAAACTAAACATAGTCCAAAAAATTTAGAAGATTTCACTTCACGTTTATCATTTGGGTTTCAGGGAGATTGTGTATTATCTCCATTCAATCAAGAGGGACATCTTCCTCACAACAACATGCTCCATCTCATAACAGGGAGATACTATGTTAAATAGCCTCCAAAGTATCATTCAAGGTCAGCAAACTTACAAGACACTGCAGTTAAATATAAGGAAAACCCAACCTTGACATGGTAGGATGAAGACAAGCCATGGGGTACAAAATGGTACCAAACAGCAATGGGAATGCTGCTCCAACGGGAATCTCAGCTAACAATTTTGAGAGTAGATATGGTCCCAGTGAATAGGATCCCTTGGCTCTCTCCCTGTCAACAATTGCACGTTCCATAGGGAAGACACTTACAGTCTTTGTAAGTGCAGCCATCGCAGTGTTTATAGCAGCAACCTGAAGGATAGGGAAATATAAAACCAAGGTATAAGAGACACCTAAATGAAGACTCAAACATCCTTTTCATAGGATACCTCATATAAAGTTGTATGGTGATCAAAGCTATACTCGTATACTTATTTCTGTCCTCCACTTAGCAGGAAGAGCAGTTCTTGGAGAATTGATTCAATTTAATTGCATGCGTGGACATGAAAACTAAAGATCAAGAACATTCTATGAGCTTTAGAATTACGCTATTCAACTCAAAAGATATAAATTACGGAAAAGACTTAAAAGAAGTTTGAAGGATACGTGGGTTAGAACTGGGTGTAATATCCAAGTAGAGTTAAATTATGACACCCAACTTCAAAAACCAAGAAAAAATTCACATCCATGACCTTGTGGGCAGTACATTCATAGAATATATAGTACAGCTCTACATCAACACTGGGGACAAAAACCCATACAGAAGTGTATTTACACACCCCTTATTGAGCATGCATATCTCTTTCCAAAAAGCCTCAAGTTCCAAAGCAAATTGTGTTGTGTTATAATGATCCATCATAAATCAGATAATAGTCACCTTTTTGAGTATTTAAAAAAAAAGAGGGGGGGGGGGGGGGGGGGGGGGGGGGGGGGTGGAGAAGATATAAGATGATGTGATTTTAAAAAAAAAAAAAATGTTTACAAAGAACTGACACATTTTAAAGATCTACAACTTCAAAATCCAGACCCGGACTTCAAAGAAAATGGTCCTTTGCTCTTATATACTCTGTTTGTTCAGTATGTCTATGCTTGTAAGAATTTTCTAAGAAGAGATAAGGGAGAGAAAAGAGATGATTTAATTTAAAAAAGAAAATTTAAGATTCATAAGAGCATTCATAGTCCAGGGCATAAACAAAGGCGCGAGTTGAAGCTCCATCAACAGAGTTAGAGATCATTTCAATTAAAGCAACAATTACACTAGAAGTTACTCCAGCAATGCCAGAAACAATTATTTCAACAAATATTTGGTATTGCGGAATTTATTTTCGAGATTGTGCCATTGGATAAGAGTTTCCTTTGCAATAACTTGGGTCCCCATAACATTTAGTTGCATTCAATTAGTCAGGAGAATTGTATGTGTCAAGTGGGGCTAGATATATATTACTAGGGTACTTTGTGATGGGAGTGTATAAAATGGAAAGAGGGTAATGCCCAGCCCTCCTCACAATTGTACTGCAAATATATGCTGATATTAGACTAAATTGCAACCAGAATAAATGATCTTAGCACATTCATAAAAAAAGACAAGTTTGGATCCCAAACGAGCTGAAGTAAATGTCATACCTGAAGCAATCCCATTCTATCTTGTATTGATGTCTGTGATCTACCCATCCTCCAGAAGACAGAACCAAATATGAGAGCTGATGCAATCGACATTCTTGCTCGAACTTTGTTTGTTGGGCCATCACGAGAAGCCTTTTATTGATGGGCAAGTATCAACAAAATAAGGCAAGCGAAACAATAAAAAGAACACAAACAGTCAAATAATGAGTTCTAAACATATGCAGAAAGGGAGGTCGACAATCTGATAAGCAATTCCATAACAGCCTGTGAGAATCTACAATGTCAGCCATGTGCAGCTGTTAGATTGTTAGGAATTTTCTTTATGGACTTAATTCATCAGGATCAGGATAGAAAGGAAAAATAAGAAAAGTGGAAAGTTGGAATGAATGTCGTTTAAAATTCAGCTAGCAACCCAAACACCATCCTCCTTCACGGAAGAAAGAAAGAAAGAAAGGTGGTCCCTCCAGCAGGAAGGAGGAACTAACTATTAAAAGAGATGTGTCAATAGTAAAACAAGAGTAAGGATACGCAATATATTGGACTGCAGAATCTTGTTTACTGATCATTTTATTTCCTATGCAGCATAAGTTAAAAATCCAGCAAATACTACTATCCGTATATTCTAATCACAGTATGCCAGGGCCATATTACGAGTTTGTCTATCCCTCAATAAGGCCACTAATTTCTGTTATCCTTTCATTTAGCCCCTGTTTAGTTTGGATAAATTAAAATCTCAATTGAAAATCAACAATTAAATTTAACCACACACTTCATAGGATAGGATCCATAAACCACACATTTCATCAACTTTCAAAATCTACTAAAAATCTGATTTTAACCTACATCAAATAAGGGCATAATCTGGCATTCATATTAGGTGATTCATCTTCCATTTGACTGCTTTTCCATGCTAGTGTACACTACAAGAACTTAGAATCCCTCAAATGAAAGGATTCCAATAAACTGCAGAATTCTTTAATAAGTAAAAAACTTATGAGTTCCACCTGCATCCATGCACGTTTAAGTAGCAGCCAGAACTGCCTCCACCAACCACCTTTCCTTTTAACTACAGTTCTCTTCATTGAGTTCATGTTGTTCTTAAGATCCTCCCTGGTAAGTGGAGTTGTATATAGAGTTAATGATGTCTGCTCAGCAAATGACTCAACGAGACTATCTATCCTTTTCTGAGAAGCATTGACACTCTCGGCAGAAGTGTAGTCTACTGATATAAGATCAGCCAAAAATTCAGCGGGATTTACATGATCGGGACAAATATACCTGTCATTTAATTATTGACTTGATCAGCACTTAGTTAACAGTATGAAGTAGCAACCACATCAACATAAAAAGGAGTATGTGACTAAATATAGATCATCAAAGTGTCAGTAGAATAATCAAGTGAAAATAAGTTAATAAGGATACTTGAACATACCGTACGCCAACAACATATCAATGAAAACATGACATCATTCTGCACAGAGAACGGTTTAAAGTGTATACTTGTGCCTATTCTGTCGATGCTGTTTATCGTGTAAAGAGTCAAATGTCAATTGTCTCCATTTATGAAAACTAACAAGACTACTCTTATTAACAAATGATTAACCATCAGCCTACTAATATATAATGGTAAAGAATTGACAATATAGCTGTTTGGTGAGTTGCTCTATGGTCAACTATTAAGAATCAAATCAGCTTAGCGTATTTCTTCAGAAAAAAACATGAATGAGATTACTGCTGATTTTGATGGAATATCCATAGAAATTACAGGAGACATTTAATTTTTCTGATGTTGGACAGAAAAGGGATTTGAGAAATCTATTGGGAAAATCCTGGTTGAATAAAAATGTCACGTTTGCAAAGGATTTGAAAAAGGTACAAGAAATGCGATGTGTAAATTTTGAAAGAATTGTACGAAAAAAATTTGTTATTTAGTCACAACCAAAATGTTTTTGACACAGTGCAAGCCTGTAATTATATCTCAAAGAGAACTTCTTTGTGCCAGTATCAGATAACTACATTTGTGATACGGATTACCAAAAGTGTTGAAGGATTCAACGGGTGAACTTAGTTCTTACTAGAACTCAGAACTAACATCAAGCTGATTCTTACATGCATTCTATGCTTAGAAACTAGTGGCTGCTTAAATACTTGACTATTTATTTTTATCTCCTGACCTCCTCTTGTAGAAAAATAAATCATATACAAATATGATGGACATTTAAATGTACTAGAATACAATATTATGGAGCATCAAAAGAAGTGGATTGTCTTATTTATATATTATCACAAAAACTTAATATCTGAAATTGGAGAAACATAACAGGAAAAATTCGGGTGCAAGTCATATGCAAGAAGGTTGCCACGCCCAAACTGTACTCAGAAATCCTACTCATAACCTCCTTTTATATATACAAGGAATTGGATCGGCACATATATATGCAGTTAGTCCCATATTTCACATGGAATAACAGCAACCTGAACAATTTCAACCTGGCATGGTAAGTGTACATTAAAAAGCATCCCATAACTCACCCAAATTTTGAAAAGTAAACCAATACTTCATCACGTGCAGGACCAGCATAAACAAGTGTGCCTTCTGTCAGTAACACGATGTCATCAAATTTTTCATAAACTGAACTTCTAGGCTGGTGTATAGAGCAAATCACAGTATGCCCATCCTGAGCAAGTTGTCGTAAGGTTTCCATCACTTTCTCTGCCTGGAAGGCATCAAGTCCTGAAAGCATCAGTTTTATAAGTAATCAACACAAATTAAACATTACTGCATTATTTATCTGTCATGAGAAAAAAGACCGAAGAGTAACGTGAGAATAGCAAGGAAAGAAGGGACTTAGCTGTTGCAATGTGGAAATCTAAATACTGCAGAAATGTTTCAAAACGTGGTAACTAGTTCTAAAAAGCAGGGTTTGCAAGTTATTAAGCAGATTCGGGGGAAGCATTGACTAGATCAGTTAAATGTTACAGCTAATTTCTGTCATAAATTTACGAATACAGTTATGAAGTTGAGGATTTAGACATACCTGAATCTTTGATTAAAAAATGATGTTTCAAAGAAAAAGGTAAAAGAAGAAATGCACACCATTTGATTGATATTACAAGATGGAAAGAGCACGAGTGAAGCTACAATGATGTGTGTATTATTGCACTAACAATCATGCACATACTCAGGAAAGCTACATGTCCTTGTGTGACATTGACTCTCTTTAGACACTATATGATAGCAAACCCCTTGATTTGTGCAACAACAAAAAATGAATAAATAAATAAATAAAAAATCAACACCCAATTATATAGTGCAAATAATTAGTTAGTCAAATTTCCACTAGGATTAGAGATAAAGAGAAAGGATAGGACTCCACAAAATTAGCCCCAGTCACTTCGTCCTAACTTTTAAGTTTCACCTCATGACGTGTTCAGGTTGGACCTTGAAACTACAAAATCAAAACAAAAGTGAAAAGCCAAAAGAACATAAAAGAAACAGCTCAAGCTCAATTCAGCATGCTTTTGTTAAGCTTGAACTGCCCTAATCTTGTTTTAGTTAAGGTTCTCAGGCTCGATCATATTCAAAACTCAAAATATTCCAACATAGTTCTCTTTACATAGATTTACAGACAAAGACAATCATGATGTTTGGGCCAGTATGTGTCACAGGCATAATCATAAATTTATATTCAGATACACTTCACACATGGGCATATTCTTTTGAAATTCACAAATCGATTTCTCCCTATATCAGCTACTAGTTAAAGAACTATTTCTAAAACATCTTTTAAAGTAATATGAAATTGGTTTGCACCGTCTAAGAAAAATTCTGAACTTTCAAACATAACTGAAATTTTGAATTAGATAAAACTAAAAAGAGAGATGAAATATCACATACCAGTCGTAGGTTCATCAGCAAAAATGACAGAAGGACTAGCAATCAGCTCACATGCAAGTGACAATCTTTTCTTTTCACCACCACTGATTCCACGCACTTTTGCATCCCCAATTCGCGAATCAGCGCAACTGACCTTTAAGAGAAATGACAAAAGTGCAAGCAAAGAAAAATAAATGAACAGGAGCTATAGCTTTTACTTTAAGTGAGGTAGTTCACTTTCAATTATTCAAGTGGCAGAAACTGATTGGACTGAAAGAACTAAAGTCATTCTGCATTAATGCATTATGAGCGTGTCTTATTCTTGATCTGAAAGCAACGATAATATCTTTTGCCATACCAAATCCTATGTGGCCATCCACGTGGCATCTCGAGGCATACTGACCCATCATGATAGGTAAAGTTATTTACAGAAAACAAAATGGCCAATCAGAAAGCTAAAAGTAATATACTAGTCCTCAAAACAATTGAAGGGAGTAAGCCGTGGCACTATCAAGCTCAATACCGTGGCCTAACTCAGGCTAGGAAGGTCCAAGCTTGTATCGTGCAGTGCGTAAAGGAATCCCTGAAACTAGACAAAAAATCTTGGACATAGAAGCCAGCTTAGTATATATTTCTCAGCTCGGCATTCATTGTTGACACTGATATGGGTCAGAAGCCTACCAAACACAAAAAACAGGTATAGTGAATCCAAACTCACAAAATGTGACAGTTTACCTGCTACAAGAATGGCAGGACCCAGCAGTTGCAAAAGCATGGCTCTTCTAACACAATAGACTACAAATACAAAGCCATCACTCTATACAAGGTAAGAGAAATCTAAAGCTCTATAAAACTTGGCATTATTTCTGACTCTTCTACAATAACCTCAAATAAAAATGGAGTGATATCACCTACCACCTCTTAAAGGTATATTCCACATACTTTAAATACGAAACAATTATCAACTCCTCTTATCAAGGATGATCTTATTAATTGGAACCCAAAGACAATATAGGTTCAAAGCCTAAAAGGCTCAAACAAGCAATTTGATCCGTAGAAAATCTCAAACGAGTAAATGAATTCCAAAATTGGTATTCTCAAACGAGTCTTGTGGGTGCTACTTCTTTTAACAATGTTGAAATTTTAAGCTAGAACCCCTAGACTGAATGTCTCTAGCTTCCGATGGTTGCAGATTTTCGACAAGTTTATGCACTTTCAAGTTGACTATGTATGCTTAATGAATTCAATTGTCAAGATCACTAATGCCTCGAGGATTTGAATCAGACTCATCAGTAAATTATGTATTAAATTGCAAGAATTATAGTCAATGAATCAATAACAATAAATGGAAGATAGATGGAAAAGCAGAACATAATGTCTAGCGTTTCTAAATTTGAATGCATCTTACACAAATGAAATTCAAAGAAAAATAAAGGCATTCTTACAAGGCCTAGTTTCAAAAGGAGATCATTCACATATTCGTCTCTCTCTTCCACTGAAGATATTCCCTGCAGCTGGAGTTCAGCTGCAAGAGAAAGTGTTTCTCGAACGGTCAGCTGGGAAAAGAAAAGATCTTCCTGCCTAACATAGGCGAACCTACAACAGACAGGTTATTCATCACTCAAAGACATCAAATTTCCAAAAAATTAAAATTGTGCCAAGAGAAGTCAATCATGAGAAGCCTCTAAAAGGTTGTAAGCCGCATGGTATTGTAGTTTTCACATACTTGTAAGCTTTGTTTGAGAATGGTTGCCCATTAACCTCCAAAAGGCCTGACAAATGCAATCTCGGCGACGCCACTATCTGACCTGCCAGAACATTGAGCAGGGTTGTCTTCCCTGATCCAGATGGTCCCATAATTGCAAGTAATCTACCAGGTTTTGCTTCTCCGCTAACATTTTGCAGCAAAAACCGCACCTAAAAATCAAAATGACGACCTAAATTTCCATTGACACTCATAAAATACTCATTGAAATAGAATCTAATTCTTAAAGCCTCAATTTCATGACAAAAATAAGCGATGAAACTCTAAAAGGCAAAAACATTACCCTTAAGAGCTTACATATCTAAGTGTTTTCTAAAGAGGAAAAACGAGTCAAAATTTCAAAGTGAAGTGAAACATCCAAAATCAGTCAGAATAATCAGCCATTCAATCATAATTTTCAGCTTCTACTTTATTACAGTATTCAAATTTTTTTCTTATTCCACTCTCTTCCAAATTCTAAATGCAGCACACTTTTGGAATCTAACATTTATTGACCTCAGGACCAATAACTTAACCAAGAAAAACACTTGAATTCCACCACAATCAAATAAGCTTTAAACTTATACTGCTACTTACAGTTCCAATACAAAAAATAAAAATAAAAAATTGCATGATATATGCACTTACTCTATAAGTTATATTATGCATACTTACTGATTTAGAGGATTTATCGGAAAGTGAACAGTTGATGTTAGTCCATTTAATAGTAACCGGCGAAACCTGTCCTTTGACCGGAGCTTCGTGGTCTCCTTCCTCGTCATCGGGGACGTTCTCGGGAAGGACTTCTGGTCCGGGTGCTGAGAAAAGGCGGAGCAGTAGCGCTGCCGCAACCGCCGCCAGTAGCTGACCAACTCCTCCGCCTCCTTTCCCGCCAATTCTCAGCATTTTCCTGTTTGTGTCTTTCTAATTCTGGTTAGCTATATATGTGCAATGAGCAAGGGCAAGGTGGGTGCATACGACGCCGTGTCACTGGAATTTGAGTAACACTACGTGGCCACCAACCTCCATGGTAGAAAAATGGCGAGTAGGAGATTGATTTGTTTGATGGACGCGTGTCGCTGAACGAAGAAGATAAGATTTTCCTTCGATTTTTTGCCTGTTGGACGAAATTAGCGTCATGAAAATAAGTCAATTCTTGTATAAATAGATAAGAGGCGTCAAAGATTTTATTGTGGAAAAACTAATTTAAATTTATTACTAGTATTTATTTTTTTATTTTCACGAATAATGATAATTAGGATAATATCACAAGCACTGGAGGAGCCAACAAGGGGTCCCTGCCAGAATTAACAGTCTCCATCAGGAGTCGAGAGGAAACTTGAAACGATGACGCAATGATGCTTGGGAGGAAACTTGAAGGTTTGGAAGATGATAGTTGTGTATTGAGCATTTTCTCATTTTTAATTTTTTTGATTGTGGGTCTTTTCGTTTGACCTTTTAAAAAATAACAATGGCTCAATCGGCCAATCCATTGGATTCAGGTCAATGATTTAATGGTTTTGTATTGTTTCAATTGCAATTTGCAAAATTAGAGAACAAACCAAGCAATTGCAAACCGGCAAACCCTATCCCTCCCGCAGTGCACTCAACTCAGCCTCTGCTCGGTGATCGATTGTCGACGAGTAGCCGTCGACATCGAGCCTCTTCGGTCTGCACCACTAGCCCACTACAACTCTGCCACTGTACATATTATTATTTTTATAGTTTTCTAGTTTCATTTCCCAGATTGAGTGCATTTTGTATTTCTTTCCCGTTTATTAACTGCCCAATTTTGTTGTTGAATCTTTATTGGCAATTTTTTTTTTTTGTTACATGGTTTTATTTTTTCTAATTACTTCGTTATGATTGAATGCCTTCTAGGATAAAAATAACTATTATCGTAATTTACTTTTTAAATACATGTTTTATGTTTTATTAATTTTTTTCTTTATTTAGGTTGTTTCATTTTTTTAGACTTTAGTTTATTTTTTCATTTATCATTTATGGTTTATGATTTATAATTTATCATTTTTGTATGATTTCTGAAAATTTGGAATTTTGTGAATTTGAGAATATGTGATATTTGTGATTTGTGAATATGTGATAAATGAAAATGATAAATTGAGGAATTTGTGATTTGTGAGACTCCAGAGAATACAGTCGTCTGAGTTTACAGTTACGGAGTGAAGTGGTATAATGTATTTTTTATTATTATTTTGGGGTGTATTGAATTATATTTTCACGTATATATAATTTTTACATTTTAGTGCATTTACAAATAAGTTGAATTTTTCAAATGTTATTTAATTAAATATTAATAAATGGCATCGTTATTACGATCATTTACTATCAACGGTTAATAGCCAACGGTTGCCCTAACTGACCTTCAATCTTGGATTCACCACTTATAACAAGAAGTTTAATTTTCAAAATTTAAATTTTCCTAATTTCCATTAACCTTACTATGGGGAGAAAAAAAAAATCATGATTCTTGTTAAGAATTTCTTCCCATTATTATTTGTATTCTTTTTTAACCATATTACCTTCTTCATTCGAGTTGAAAGAATAATATATCTATGTATTTTGCATTTTTGTCGTAGTCATCTCGACATTCAAACCTTAGTCATGCAAAATAATTAATTATTTCAATGACAGTAACATTCTTCACGATTACAAGGATTAAACAAAATCTTACAATTTTAGTGCAGTATAAATATTTTAGGTCATAGTCGCACAATGTAATGATAATCTAAAACGTAATGATAATTTTTCAAAAATGTATTAAGTCATATTCTTAAATTGTAAATGCATGCTTAAAATTATAGATTGTCACAATTTAGTGATTAGGAGTCGCACAACATATATGTCACAATTGGACAACATATTAGATCGAAGTCACATTTTTAGCACAAAATGATCGAAAGCCTGTGATCGGAACAATTGTTTAAAATTGATTGTTCGATTATGGACTTCACCAATAGATGTATAATTGGACATAGAAATTGTAATCGATCATTCTGGAGAAACCGTGGACAAGAAGGAAGCAATTTTGGACAAATCGTGTTAGGAATTTGTGGCCATTTTCTTCATCTATTCTGGATAATTAAGTCACTGAAGTCCGGTATTCTATTTTTGGTTTTAGGATTTGTTGGAAGGAAGATGATTGAGTGTTTTTTAGGAAATGGTATGATGAGAGAAAATAATTAGTTGTTATCATTTATTAATCCTCAATTTAAATCACATTATTCTCTTGTTTAACTCTATAAATTTATAATTTTAGGAAATATAATATTAATTTATGACCATTTTATGAAAAAAAATTATATAATTTTGATATTTTTAAAATTTTATTCTTAAAATATGGTACATATGGTATTTCCCTTTCCCCAATGCAATATAATAGAAATTGGCAGTGTGAAATTACGAATTTCGTCCCAAATTACACCTAGGGAAGGGGGGAGGGGGGTGAATATGAGATTATGCGGAATTTAAAAATTAATAATTAAAAAGCAACAAGTCATTTTTAATTATCTCTAGACGATTAATTAACCAATCTAATTTTTCTATATTAAATTATCGCAGTTATATGAAAACAGTAAATAACGCATAGAATGATCACAGAGAAACCCCAATTGGGTAAAAACTACGAGCACTTTACGAGTCAAAAATCCACTATAAACGAATTTAAATTTACAGTCCGTCAAACATGACTGCCACTAGTACTTTCTGACCTCTTGATTGTAATTTTCATAGCCCTCCTGAATTGCGTGCTCATGCACAACTCTCAACTGTAATTTTCAAAACCCTCATGGAATGAGTGCTCCTGCACCACCTCCTGACTTTATGAATTCGTCTATTTTCCGTAGATCAATGAAGAACTCTGTGTTCTCCAACAATTGGAATATTAATCACCTTCTCTTGATTTTCAGAACTCTATAGATTCTTTGGAAGTAATGGTTTTGGTATTTGGTTTAAGTGAATTTGATATTTTTCACCGCAAAGAACAAATCAAACTAAGAAGGTTGAAGGCTATGAATGAATTTGATGAAGTAGATATGGAGAAATATGAGTTCTCTCGATGTTCATCCTTAGAAAAAATCGTTCAGAGGCATGTTCATATTTATACTGTAGGTTTAGGGTTGAATGAGCCGGACAAAAAGCCTTAAAAATGCGAATTAAAACTTTTCGGATGACACTGTCGCTCGAGCGAGAGATCAGCGACAGGTGAGCGATAGGTTATTGCTCGAGCAGGCTGGCGATGAAGTTTAAGTTTCCTAGGATATTCTAATAGTTGAGCCTATCGAGTATACAATTCTCGTATACGAGTTGTAATGGAGTCCATCAATGTTTTAGTAGATGATGCTTGTAGTGAGGAGAAGATTGGAGAAGATTGGGAAGAGTTAGATCACTCGAGTGTAGATCCCGTCACGGTAACTGAACCTAAAGAAACTTCAATTTCAGATCTCTCACACCCTTCTAAAGGTCTAGATACATCCAATAAGGAGTCCTCACCTGATGATAAAACTAAACCTCCTATGGAACTTTCGTCTAGAGTTAAGTCTAATCATCCAAAGGTAAATATTGGGGATTTAGATTAAAGGATGTGACTTCGTAAGAGGGTTTTAAACAGCCAGACATTTGCTAGTTATGTGTCTTAGATTGATCCCAAGAAATTCAAAAATGCCCTTAGTGATGAATGTTGGGTAAATGCGATGCATGAGGAGTTAAATCAGTTTGTGAGAAAAAACGTATGGTATTCAGTTCATAGGCCTGATGATTGTAATGTTATAGGTACTCAGTGGATATTTAAGAATAAAACCGATGATGAAGGTACTAGAACTAGAAATAAGGC
>CAIGRM010039195.1:0-15133 GCA_903798335.1 Fraxinus albicans | reverse complement strand
AGTTACTATTTTTTATTAGAACTAATGAAAATTTTCATTTAAAGTATTGAATTCTAAAAAAAAAAATTTTAACGGGGCGGGGCGGGGCGGGGCGGGGACCCCGTTACCTGTCCCCCCTCGGGGAATAATTCCCCATCCCATCCCCGCCCCGTTACCCGTTTAAGCGGGTTTTCCCCTCCCCGTTCGAGGCGGGTCCCCGCGGGTATCGATTTTGTCGGGTTTTTTTGCCATCCCTAGATTGCACCCAATTCATTCTTATATAATATACCGTATAAAACAAGGTTGAATAACATTTTAATTTATTTCCTTTTTCAATATCGTCCATTCTTATCCAATTTGTCTAGTAAAAGTGTTATCATTTACTATCGAAAAAAGATTTTGGTGATTCTCAAGTTAAGACCGTAATGAATATTGGGGCCTAAAATTGAAACTTTATTCTACATTATACAAGGTAAATTCATGTGTTGCCCTTAACCATCAAAACAAATAAACGACATTCATTCCTAAATGTAGAAATTGGGTTGCTGAATTTTGTGAAGCCCAAATATTTGGACTATCTGCTACCAGTTTGTGTTGTCGTTATGACCCAAATTGATGATCTAATAAGCTGAAGGATATGGAGTTATGCTAAACACGCCTTTGAAATTAAAAAGGCACGTTTGTCAGATTACTGACATGTGGCTGATTTTGCACTGTTGGATGATACAATTGGCTCTGTTTCATGTAAATTGGAGGCTTATGACTTTAGGGTTTTACTCTGAAACCCTAGTAGCTTCTCTATAGTTCGTTCATCTTCTATGTGTATTCTTGGTAGTGATTTTCTCTTTAAATACTTAGTGTTCTTGTGAGGGTGAAGAAAAACATCAGTATTTCTCTTGTGTGAGTTCATACTGTTTTAAGAGGATTTTGTAAGTGCGAGAGTTCTGAGAGCCCGATGTTCCATCAAGATTTTCCCTGTTTTGGACGGTGCTAGTGGATTTGAACTTAATCCTAATGGATGCTCAACGTGGTACTAAGCGTTAGAATGGGTCGTTTACTTTACTTGCTATTTTGTTTGTGATTTTTATTTTAAAACGTTGAGTTACAAAATTAAACTTAAATCTGGGACCAATAGTGGTATCAGAGCTTGAACTCTTTTAATTCTTAATTCAAATCTGTTTTTTCAAGCGATTTGGTTTTGGCTGACTCTTCTGCTTTAAAATAAACAATTTTAGACGATCTGTTGAAATTCTTCAAAGAACTTCTTTCGATCTGAACCTAGAGTTTATTCTTGGCATTGTAGAGTATCTCTTTTACGTTCGCAGTTCTGATAACGAATTTTTTAACCATTCTTTAAGAATCTATTAAACGTTCTTGAAAACAAAGGAGTTCTGAAAATCATCCTAAATTTACCTTTGTCTAGGAGTCCCTAAGAGAATCCTAGAATACAAGGGAATTAGGGCTTTGGGTTGAAGAAATTTAAAACGTTTTTATTGATTCTTGAAACTCATATTTTGCTACTCTTTGTGTGCAGTAATATCTTAATTTGAGCTTAAATTCATATACCTGTTCTGAACTGCCGCATACTATTAATCTTGAGTTGATACTCTAATTGTGTTCTACTTAGGGAATATGCATTTCTCCATGTGAATAATTTGATATCATATGTGTTGAATATTTTTTTTACTGTTTATTGAGTGTAAGTATACCTAGCTATCAATATCTTATTGTACGGTCTTTGCCCATATTTGAATTATATTCTGTACCTTATAATTGGTTTGTTTGAAATTGATTTACATGATATATTCTTGTCTATATCTTACTTGAGCACAATTATTATACTATTGCACAACACGACTTCTAAAGTAGATGTTCAGATTTGGGATGATAAAGGAGACTTTAATTTCTAGCGCCAGAAAATTATAGCTCTAATGCTACAGTTGAACTGTGCTGAAGTCATTAATGAATCTTGGTAAAAAAAAAAAACCTAGTTGTTGATAGGAAAACTGAACAAGATGAATTAGCATGGAGTACTATATTCCCCCACCTATCTAATTCTATAATTAGGAAAATATGGGAGCCTAAAACCGCTGAAGAATTGTAGACTGCTTTAGAGAAACTTTTCACTAAGACTCTACCAAATAAGTGTTTTATTTGGAGACAATTTTTTAGTTTTAAGTTTGATCCTAGTATTGACTGAGAAGAAAATATGGACAAATTTAATAGGATTACTCAGGATATGATAAACTGTGGTGAAAAGATCTCTGATGAGCAAAAAGTGGTTGGTATACTTAATGCACTGGGAAAGAAATATAAAGACATAAGAAATGGTATAAAATACGGTAGAAGTTACTTGACAGTTGATATAATTCACATCTCTCTTTTGAATAGAGAATTGAAATTGAAATCTAAACATAAAGAGGTTTTTCATTTTGAGAATATCTCATACAATCAAAAACCTCAAGTCAAGGGTGTGAGTAATTTTAGTCAATCCAATTAAAAATAAGGACAACGACATTATTAAGAAGAAATGAGATAATAACAAAGGGAAAGACAAGAAGGCTAATAAAGGAAAAGCAAAGAACAAAAAATGCTACTATTGTAGAAAAATAGGTCATTTTATTAAAAAATTGTTTTAAAAATACTAATGATCAAAAAAATGAGTCTAATCTTGAGAATGGCTCTTTAGCCATTGCTGCCTCTTATAAAGAAACAGGAACTAATGTTGGAGTAGCCTATGTATCATCAACTGAAAGGTCTGATCCAAATTGAGTTTTGGATTCAGGTTGTTGTTTTCACATGAGCCCCAATGTTAGTTGGTTCTTTGACTTTCAAACCTTGATGAAGGTTTTGTGAAACTTGGAAATAATGAGTCATGCCAAAATAAGGGTATTGACAATATTGTTTTGAAACTGGAAAATGGTCATTACATAATGTTGAAACATACTAGGTATGTTCCAGCACAAAAAAGAAATCTCATATCCTCAGGGGTTCTAGGTGATGAAAAATATCAGATTGAGATTAAAAATTGTTACACAAACATAATAAGATACTAGAAACTTATTGTTAGTTCACCCAAAGCTAATGGAATCTATTTTATAAACACGGAACTTGTTTCACCCATCAGTGCTATAAACTTAGTGACACACATCAATAAATTAGAACTATGACACAAGAGACTAGGTCATCTTGGTGAAAAAGGTCTAAAATTCCTTTCATATCAAGAGATTTTTGGAAAGGACAATGTTAAAAAATTAACCATTTGTGAACATTTCATGATGGGGAAACAAGTTAGATTACCTTTTAAGGCAAGAAATTCATAAGTCTCAAAATGTGCTAGAACATATACATAGTGACTTATGGGGTCTTGCCTCTGTATCTACATTATCTGACTATAGATATTATCTTCTTACAGTAGATGATTACTCAATGAAGGTTTGAATTTTCTTGCTAAAATCTAAATCTGATACCTTTACAATCTTTATAGAGTGGAATACATTAATTGAAAATCAAACTGGTAAGAAGGTTAAGATTTTAAGAACTAACAATTGGATTGGGTTCAGCAATACCAAATTTGATCAATATTGCAGCAAACATGGAATTTTGAGGCATATAACCGCGATAAAAACTTCTCAGCAAAATGAAATTGCTAAAAGAATGAATAGAATCATTCTTGAAAGGACAAGATGCATGTTGATTAGTTCGTGTTTGACAAAAATAGTCTGGGGAGAGACAGTAAAAACTGCCTGCCATATGATAAATAAATATCCCTCCAGCTCCCTAAATAATAAAGTTTCTAAGCAGGTTTAGCAGGATCATTGCCTGATTGTTCTTATCTGAGAACCTTCGGATATACAGCTTATGCACATCATAGTGACTCTAAACTGGACCTCAGATAATTGAAGTGTGTTTTCTTAGAATATGGTGAAAGAGTTAAAGGCTATAGACTATGGTTAAGAGATGTTAGAGATTATAAAGTGATAATAAGTAGGTGTGTGATTTTTAATGAAAATGATTTCACATGTCTTGGTGAGAAAACTAGAGAAAAGATAGCTAGGATGATTTCATTATTATAGAGATTAACCTTGATAAGCAAGATATTTGGCCCCCTAAACATTGACGCACCTGAAGTTGAAACAGAACCTGGTGAGGTTCCTGAGGCTGATTTAGAACCTGTACAGCCTTTAGATGATTATCAGCTTGTTAGGGATAGAGAAAGGAAACAAATAAGACTTCCTTCTAAATTTCAATATGGAGATTATGTATTTGCCCAGTTTGAATCTAATCGCTCAGATATAGAACCAGTTTTTTATAAAGAAGATGTATCTTGTAAGGAATCCTCTAAGTGGATTGTAGCAACGGAATATGAAATGGATTCCTTACACGAGAATAAAACCTGAAATTTAGTTTTAAATACTGTAAATTGATTGACTGCAAATGAGTTTACAAGATTAAGGAGGGTGAGTTAAAATCAAATGACGAGAGATGTAATCCAAGACTTGTAGTAAAAGATTTTACACAAAAAGAAGGAATAGACTATATTGAAATTTTTTCACTAGTTGTGAAATATACCTCTATTAGAGTATTGCTTGCCATTGTAACTCAATTTAACTTAGAGTTAGAATAAGTTGATGTGAAGACTGTCTTTTGTATGGTTCTCTAGATGAAACCATCTATATGAATCAGCCAAAAGGATTTGAAGAGAAAAAGAAAGAGAACTTAGTGCATTTTCTGAATAAATGCTTGTATGGCCTAAAACTGACCCCAAGGCAATAGTAATCTGAATATGATCCCCATTTTATTTAAAAAATGATGGAGAATCTAAATTCTTCTATCTTCTCTTATATGCTGATGACGTGTTACTGGCTTGTTACAATTCTGTTACACTTAAACTTTATAAAAGAAAAGTTGAAATCATAATTTGAAATGAAGGATTTGAACCCGCTAGAAAGATTTTAGGCATGGATATAAAAAAATGTGGGGGCATTGGTATTGTAGTGTGTTAAGGTGAATAATGGTCTTTCAAATTTTATTTTTTAGTAAAAAAAATGACATTTTAAATAATGAGGAAGGTGGAGATATTTTTTTTAAACTAGATAAGATAACTAGTATACATGACTTTTTACTAAAAAATGAAAAAGACTGTACACCTTAATATATCGTAATACAATTATCCACCTGCTCAACTAATTACATAACTCTATAGGAAAGATAGGTTACAAAACTTTATCTTCATCTCCTAGTAGCTTTATCCTCATTTCTATGTAAACTATAAATATCAAAATATACATTATGGGGAAATACAAGAAAAATTCACTCTCATTATTTTCATATACATTAATTAATCTAAACACATAATAAAATTAAGACTTTTGTTTATTGAAAAGAAAGTCCCTAAGTGGTAAAAGTTGCATTTTGTAACTGCAGACACCTAAGTTTGAATCCTAAGTTCCTAACAGCTAGTCAACTACACTATAAGTTGCGTTCAGCTGCATTATAAGTTGCATTCTGTGACTACTGATATTCGACCCCCTAGCGACTACATTCACAAAACTCAACTTTTATCGCTAAGTTAATCGAGACTTGTTTATCAAGAACCTAAAGTTTTAACTGTTAATATATGTTTGAAGTCATAAATATAAATAATTCATCTCTAACTAGTGTTTAACTGTTTAGATGATTTAGTTTATATTTCTCTAAAAACAATCTCACGTAGCAAGGACATATTGGATTCTCAAAGGCAATGGGAGAAATGCTTACTGGACACTTGAAACAAAACATACTTCTGTTCATCATTCGTCTTACCATCATAACAAGTACATATAAAGAGCCTTTTTGTTGTTGGCTAGAAGAGGTCAAGTAATTTAGTACTTTTTTAAAAAAAAAAAATCTGGTGAAGGAAAATATAATTTTTTCCCCATTTTTTTTATGGTAAATTCCAAATTCCATTTTCTCGTCCCCATGTTTTGTTTTCCTGTATAGAGAAACATTGATAGCTTTGTTGTTGGGTGTGGTAAAGGAAAGATGAAACGCTTTCCTGGTGATCCTCAAAGTATGGTAGACATGGTGAGTATCACTAGTACTCATCTTGCGAATCAAGATTTATTTATTTATATTTTAGCAAAATCTAGATTGATATGTTTGAATAATTCTATTATGTGGACTTCCATTTGATTGTAAATTTTACGGGTTAGATGTATGGTTTTCAATGATACTATGATTAGGCCCAAGATGTTAGTGATCACTCGGGCCGTTATACACCATACGGGCTATATTATTATAATGTGGTAATTTTAAATATGTGGGCCGAAATTATTTAAACCCTAATTAGTGTTAGAGTCGGTAATGACTCGACTTTGGCTAGATCTCATCTCCTCTTCATATCGTTTATTGGTTTGCCCTATTGACGACTGATTATTTTGAAGAGAAAGGAGAAGAGATCTAGCTGGTAATATTCATACATAACAATGTCTTCCGCATGTATGAATTTCGAATTATCAATTAATATATGTAGTTCTTGTTCTTAGCATGATTATTGTGAAGTTATCAACAATTGGTATCGAAGCCTCATGCTAAGATTAGATTCTTTTAAAACAAAAAAATTTAAATTGATTTTTAAAGGTTTCGTCTTCTCTCTCTCACATACAACTTCCGTGGATTCATAGCCGTTTTCTTTAAATTTCCCCCACAAAAACAAAACTGCAGCTTCACCATCTCTCGTGCATATATGTATACCACCAAAGCAAAAACCCAGGATAATTATATGAAATTCTTCCTCTCCGTGTTTGCATATATGTGTGTATGTATAATGTTTTGTAGGTATATATGCATTTATACTCTCTCATCATCAAGGTTGTCCCTGCCCTCGTTCTTCTTCTTATTCTTCTCGCGTTGTATTGCTATTGTTATTATTTTAACCATCATCCAGCAAAATCAATTTGTTTGTGTATGTATAAATTGCCGTATGGTTTGCTTTGATTTTGGTATGGATGACCCGTATGCTGAAATCCGTGTGAGATGGAGCAGTAGCGGCAAGCGCCGCTATCCGTTTGGGGTTGCAGCGCCGGCTACTGCAGATGCAGTCGACAGCTACAGCTTACGGCTATCGATCGCCGAGTGAGATGGAGCAGGACCGGCAAGCACTGCTGCCCGTTTGGGGCTGTAGAGCCGACTGTTGCAGATGCAACTGACGGCCGCCGCCATTCAACGACCGTGGGCTACCGATCACCGGGGGATGCCGTCGAGGGGATGGGTGTTTGGACCGGCGACGGTGTTAGGGAGAGAACCTAGGGTTTTTACCAAAAATAAAAAATTCAATTGATTTGGGGACGGGGGCTTATCTGCAATTTTCGATTCTTTGAGGGCTTTACGTGCAATTATGAAAAAGTGAGCCCCTTCTTGCAAATTAACCCTCAAGGGGTCAGTTTGCAATTTTAAAGGGAAGGACCTACCTTATAATTTTTTAAATTCCAAGGTTCTTTTAATAATTTTAAATCTAAGGTCAAAAATGCAATTTTGGAAAAGAGGTATTAAAATTGAATTTTAAAAGGGGTTTTTTAAGTCATATTTTAAATGGAATTGACCTATATATTTCAATTTTGACCAAATTAAAATTATATTTAAAATTGACTAGTTTATATTTTTGTTGAAATATTTTAAATGTCGTTACTATTTATCCATTTAAATTGTATTTTTATATATTGAAACTTAGTTGACTTTTGAAATTTTGAATTTGAATTTTTAAAAATGGGAATTTTTAAATTTTATCCAAATATATTTCAATTTCGACCTAAAATTAAAATTATATTCAACATTGATGCCTTTATATTTTTGTTGAAATAATTAAATATCGTTATTATTTGTCCATTTAAATTTCATTTTCCTATATTGAAATTTAGATGTCAATTTCGTCTCACAATCACACATAAATATTGCTTTTCGTCGGTTGATGATTGTTGATGCTACCAAAATTCATACCGGATTGACTTGGACATGATGGTTGAACTCTGCATGTTATGATCTTCAATACCTGAAACAAAGGCGTCGAGGTGTGTCCTCGTCGCCCCTCCGATGCTTAAGTCAGAGAGAGGAATTACAAAATATATGCTGGAATATTATCGAAAAATACGTACCTGAATAATGAGAAAGGGGATACATATTTAAAGAGGTTGGTAGCCGAGCCCTAGACGGACTAATATTCCCGTATGGGAGGTGTTCGTGTCGTGTTAGGATTGTGTTAACTGAGTTAGGGTGAAACTTAAGGCAACTGAAGAGTCAATGTTCGAATTGAACTAGTATTCTAGGGGCACGTGAGGACACGTTGGTTAAGGGATGAGGTTGCGCATGATTATAAGCTCGACTTATGATGCTCGACCTGAAAGCCATTATCCAAAAATAATGGAATGAGGTTGGGCCAAATAGGTCAAGCAGTATGGGCCCGACCCTAAAACCCCGACCTTAACTGTGGACTGGAGCTCAGAAAGACTAGGCCAAGATCGAGATCGGGTTTATCATCATCATAGGCCCTCGTGCATCGAGACCGCAACTAAATAGTGTTCCCGAACTGTGAGTTGAGATGCAGCTAGGAGACCAAAGCCTGAGAATGACCGGTGGCTTCGTGCGTGACAGCTGTGCTTGCCATGTGTCAGGCGCGTTATGGGTAGTTGAGAATCGACCTTTGATGGTTGACACGTGGCCTAATCTAAGGTCTTGATTTGTAAGACCTTTGGCCTTCCTTTAACCCCTATAAATACCCCGCTTTTCACTTCCCATTTTTCACTTTTCACTCAACTCTCAGTAAAAGCGGATCGAGATCGGGGCTTTAGAGGTTTGTGATTGACCACCTTTAAGAGGTAAGTGTTCGAGCCTTTAAGTTATTTATTTTTTAGTAGCATAATGTCTAGTAGTAGTAGTGAAGGGTCGAGCAGTAGCAGTAGCCAATCCTCTAGGAGCTCGACCACAAAAAGCCCCAAGGATGTGGGTGCGGCCATTCTCTCTGTAGCTGTCCCTATAAGTTCTCACCTCGAGGTAGAGACTACCCTGACATACCCTAGAGACTCGACCAAATACAAGGAGCATATAGTCATAAAGGTTACCAAAGAGTTCGGGGTTATGCCCCTGATCCCAATGAATCTATAGTAGGTGCTTGAGACAAGGAGATGACTTTTTTCAGAGATGCCCTCAAGGCCGGTCTAAGATGGCCTGTCCACCCTTTCTTTGTTCATTTCCTCAATTTTTGTCTAATGTGCCCGGATCAGTTGGTCTCGAACAATTGGAGGTTGTTGGTGTACTTCTTTATTTTGTGTAGATGTCTCAACATCAAGCCAAGACTCAACCTCTTAAGGGCAGTATTCGACCTTAAGTTTACGCTTGGGTATAATTGTTTTGCCTATTTATCGACCAAGGGGGATTGAGGACACCTGAAATCCAGAGCTCCCTTCAGGGATGGAAGGGAAGATTCTTCTTTGTCAAACCTCAAAACCCCGGCCATGTGTTTAGATCGATGTGGGAAATCCCGAACAAGGATAGGTTCAATGAGGGACAAGAGTATGTTGAGGCTTTGGAAAGGGATAGGTTAAGGTTAGTCAATCACAATCCTCTTGCAGATAAGGTCGATTATCTCCTCGAGGATGACACCCTCGACCTTGCCAACATTAGAGGGCTCGAGGGTATGCTCAATTCCTCCTTTGTTTTTATTAATCCCAACCATGTGATCGAGCTAATACCTTGTGATTTTGTATGCAGATTTGGAAATGTCGTTCAATCCAGCAGCTCTTCTTGCTACTATTCATCAGAAGGGTAAGGGCCGAAAGCCTAAGGCTCCTGCCCCATCCAAAGGGAAGAAGCGAGCTCGAAAACCATCAGCGAGCAAAGTACCAAGTGGGCTTGGACAACCTTCATGACTTCTGCCGTCACCTCGTCCACCTGCTCTTACCCCCAGACCTTGTAGTACTTCAGAGGTTGTGGATTTAGAGGAAGACGGGCCTCTGCCCTAACAATTGTTGGAAGAAGAAGCTCGATGTCCTCTGATCCCGAGCCTAGTGTCAAAATACCAGGAAGAGCTCGATCCTGATGAGGGGGTGAGGGTACTCGAGCTTATTACTTTGAAGGTTAGTCTTAGACCGCGATCCAACAACTTGTGTTTTTATCATTATGATTATATATCTTGACTCGATCTTGTGGGCTTTGAGCATGGCTCGGGGTTTGGCCTTGAAGAGTTTGGGGTCCTCTAGTAAGAGGGCTAAGCTCGAGGCCTAGAATGAAGAGAATGAGAAACGTATTCGAGAGCTCGAGGTTGGGCGAGACCTCACTCGAATTGAGACGAGGAAAGTTTGGGATCAGATATGGGTGGCTAAAGGTGAGGTCGAGTAGGTTAAGCTCAAACTTATGCATGCCCAAAAAAAGTTCGAAGAGAAGTTTGGAAGAGCTCAAGATCGGGCAGTTGATGCTTTCAAGGGATCAAAGGAATATGAGACGCTGCTCGGGCAGTATGGGTCGGGCTCGTACGATTATGGGCTGAAGTTGGCTCGATCTTTTTTGAGGACCAAACTGCCCAAGGATTTAAAGCCCGTGGTTGAGGAAATCAAGTTGGTCAACGAGCTTGCGAATGAGCTCGAGCTATCGGCATCTGAGGCCGAAGAAGATGAAGATGAAGATGAAGATCGGGCTGAGACTCCTGATCGGGTTGATCCCGCTGATGCTGCCGACCTNAGGATTTAAAGCCCGTGGTTGAGGAAATCAAGTTGGTCAACGAGCTTGCGAATGAGCTCGAGCTATCGGCATCTGAGGCCGAAGAAGATGAAGATGAAGATGAAGATCGGGCTGAGACTCCTGATCGGGTTGATCCCGCTGATGCTGCCGACCTTGACTAGTCCTTTCTCCCGACCTTAGTTAGTGCTTTTATGTTACTTTTGAAGGAATTTTTTTGTATATCACCCGAACTGGGCTCTTATTAATAAAGGTTGATGCATTTTGTTTTGTTCAACTATTGTATTTTTACCCCGAGTCTATCAAATGTGAGGTTGATCGAGTTTTTGTACTAATAGATCGAGTCATTTTAAAGTAATGAGCTCAAGCGTGTTACTTGGCTTAGTTTTGGCCAAGTAGCTCGAGTTATGTTTGTTATTAGTGGAGCTCAACACGTTGCTCCGGACAACCGGATCATCGAGCTCACTACACAACGCTACTCGAGCTCGCACGATGAACCGAATCAAAACCGGTTCATCGAGCTCAGTACAACAAATTAGTGGAGCTCAGTACATTGACCCCCTGTTGGCCTAGTAGCTCGAATGATGTGTTGCAATGAGCTCGAGTATGCTACTAGCTTAGTTTTGACCAAGTAGCTCGAGTCATGTTGTTTAATCACCTCGAGTCGTGTAACTGGACCTGTTGGCCTAGTAGCTCGAGTGATGTGTTGCGATGAGCTCGAGCGTGTTACTTGGCTTAGTTTTGGCCAAGTAGCTCAACTCATGTTGTTTAATCACCTCGAGTCGTGCAACTGGGCCTGTTGGCCTGGTTGTCCTTTATCAACACCTTTGGTATTTCGAACCTGCACAAAATAGACTTCCATATGAATGATCTAAGCTTTAGTTCTGAAATTGTCGCAATGGCTCAGCTTCTACCCACTTAGTGAAGTACTCCACCGCTACGGCAACAAATTTTACTTGACCTTTTGCCAAAGGAAAGGGCCCAAGGATGTCCACTCCTCATTGCTCAAAAGGTGCAATATAAGGGATGGGAGCTAGTTCTTCAGGGTGAGTATGTATCGTGTTGCCAAACCTCTGGCACTTGTCACATTTCTTTACATAGTCTGACGCATCCTTCTTCATGTTTGGCCAATAACACTCGTATCTAATGAGCTTGTAAGGTAGAGCGCGAGCTCCTTGATGATTTCTACATATACCTTCGTGAACTTCTGCTAAAGCTTGGAGGGACTCGGAAGGCTTGAGACATCTTAGGTAAGGTAGAGTAAATCTTCAGCGAAATAAGACTCATTCGATTATGCAATATCTTGAAGCTCTAGTCCGAATGCTTTTGGCTTCCCGAGGTTCCGGAGGTAGGTTCCCACTAGTTAAGTACTCCAATATTAGATCCGTCCAAGAAGGGTCATGGTCTATGTCCATGACGCTTGGCTTTTGATTTATGCTAGGCTCTGTTACCATCTTGACGTGCACTGTTCTATCTAATCCATCTATCCCCATGAACATAAGTCTAGATAGAGCACCGACTTTTGCATTGTCAGTTCTAGCGATCTTGATGATTTCACAGCTCTTGAATCGTCTTCGAAGGTCATTCACCTTTAGGTAATACAAACTCATTTTTTCATCCTTCCTCTTGAAAGTGCCCTCGATTTGGCCAATGGGTACCGAGTCTCTGCGTTAAGAAGCACTTTACTAACATAGTAAATAGGTCGCTAAACCTTCCCAACCTCCTTCACCAACATTTCACTTACTGCATTCTCCGAAATGGCTAAGTACAATAGCAACGTATCACCAGGTTCTGGCTTGGTGAGGACTGGGGGTGTTGATAGTGTTTGCTTCAGTTCTTGAAAGGCTACATTGCATTCCTCGTCCCAATCAAAGTTCCGATTATCCCTCAAGATTTTGAAAAAAGGGAGACACATGTCAGACGCTCGAGAAACGAACCTGTTCAACGCCGCCACTCGACCTGTCAATTTTTGAATGTCCTTCTTACATGCTGATGCTTCAATGGATATCAAAGCTTGGATCTTATCTGGGTTAGCCCCAATTCCCCTATGCATGATCATGAAACCTAAAAACTTGCTGGATGCCACTCCAAACGTACATTTCGTAGGGTTCAGTTTCATCCTGTACTTTCGTAGCGTAATGAAGACCTCTTCAAGGTCCGAAAGATGACCATCCGCTTGCTTGCTCTTGACTACCATGTCGTCCACATATGCCTCGATGTTCTTCCCTATTAACACTCGTTTCTGGAACAACTGTTCGCTTTGATATGTAGCTCCTGCATTCTTCAACCCAAAGGGCATGACCTTGTAGCAGTAAATGGCTGAATCTACCATAAACGAGGTCTTCTCATGGTCTTCTTCTGACATAAGAATTTGATGGTACCCAGAGAATGCATCCAGTAAACTGTATAATTTATGGCCTAAGGTGCTGTCCACAAGACTATCTATTCGAGGTAGGGAATATCTATCTTTTGGGCACACTTTGTTCAGATCTGTAAAGTCAATGCACACTCTCCACTTTTCGTTTACCTTCTTAACAAGAACGACGTTGGCAAGCCAGTCGGGGTATTGGACTTCCCAAATGAAATTTGCATTGACGAGCTAGGAAACTTCTTCTCTTATGACTTCCAGCCATTCCGGGGCAAACTGTCTCATTCTCTGCTTTACTGGTCTTACACCTGGGTTTATGTTAAGTTTATGTACTGCGACTTCGGGTCTATCTAGGGCATATCATCAACGCTCCAAGCAAATACATCAATGTTACAGGCTAGACGGCCAACAAGCTGGGCCCTGGTTGTAGGATCAAGATCTCGACCAATTGTGATTTTTCTTCCAGGCACGAGCTCGACCTCATCCATCTCTTCCACCGGGACAAGCCTCCCACGATGCTCGAGGTCTGGCCCAACCAAATAAAGTTGCATGACGTCAGTCTTAATCTCGTGAACGCTGGTAACATAGCACTGTCTGGCTACTGTTTGACTCATTCAGACTACTCTGACTCCATTACTAGTAGGAAACTTCGCTGCCAAGTGGACAGTTGAGACAATCGCCTTGATTCTGTTTAGCAACGGCCTTCCAAGTATGGCGTTGTAGGCCATAGGAGCGCGAACTACTTGGAATGTTATGATATGCTTGACCTAATTTCCTTCTGATCCCAATGTGAGAGGTAGCCCAACAATGCCCTCCGGAATGACGACACCACCTCCGAACCCCTGAAGGGGGGTTTTTATTGACTTGAGCTGCTCACCCGATATGCCCATCCTAATGAAAGCCTCGTGTAACAGTATGTTAGCAGCGCTCCCATTGTCCACCAGAATTTTCCTTACTTCAAAATTAGCAATGATCGTCGATATGACCAAGGCATCATCATGAGGAAAAAACACGCCCTCCAGGTCTTTTGTCCCGAAGGTAATGTTTCCCACATCACCGATGTCCAGGCTTGAGACCGAGTGGTATTGTCGGCGTACTACTTACGCCCGTTGTTGGAGTCTCCCCCGAGGCCTTCATCCGACAATGATATTGATAGTCCCTGCGGTTGGTTGTTTATCGCGCCTATTGTCAGAGGTTTTACCCCTATTTTGGTTGTTCTGCTGGCGCTTTTCTTGGCTGACGTATGTGCCCAGGAAGCCCCTCTTGATGATAGCCTCGATCTCCCGCTTCAGAGCGAAGCAACCTTCTGTCGTGTGTCCATGATCTCTATGAAAATCACAGTACTTGCTTTTGTCATGGGTCTTTGGTGGAGCCCCGTAGTCTCGGAGGCCACTTCAACTCTTTCAGGTCTTTGATTTCCATGAAAATGTTAGACCTCGTTGTGTTCAAGCGAGTGAAAGGTGTTGGTGGATGGTCTTGCCTTGGCTTGTTCCGGAAGGGGTCCGGGTGTGGGTTGGACTCATGTGGCCTCTTAAGGTCAGGCTTTTTCAATGGTTGGGCATCCCTTTTTGGAAACATGGTCTCCTCCATATTGATGTATTTCTCAGTTCAGGTAAGTAGGTCGATTATCGACTTTGGAGAGCTCTTTGACAGTGACATCTTGAACGCTTCACATCTTACGGTGTACGTTAGGGCAGAGACTGTAGCTGTGATGTATAGATCGGGGATCATAAGTCTCTCCTTATTAAATTTTTCCATGAAATTTCGAAGTGTCACGTTGGTTTCCTGACGCATTTGCATGAGTGATGCAACCGTTGTCCTGATGCGCTTACTACTTGCAAAGAACGTGAAGAACTTGTCTCCTAGGTCCGAATAGGAAGATATGGAGTTGGGTTCCAGTGTGGAGAACCAATCTCTGGCCGCGTTGGTAAGTGTCTGAGGAAAAGCCTTGCACATTACAGTATCGGGTGCAACCTGCAAGTTCATGATATCTGTGTATATGTTGAGATGGTTGATAGGGTTAGTCGTCCCATCATACTCCTTCACCCGAGGATATTTAAACCGATCCGGTAGGGGGTA
>CAIGRM010039159.1:0-10081 GCA_903798335.1 Fraxinus albicans | reverse complement strand
AAGAACCAAGTGAAATACATTTCCAAGCTGCAAAGAGAGTTCTTAGATACATCAAAGGGAATGGAGAAATGGAAATTTGGTATAGGAAAAGTCAGGGAATCTGAAATTGGTTGGCTATACTGATAGTGATTAGGTTGGTTCCTATGATGACATGAAAAGCACTTCTGGTTATGTTTTTTATTTGGGTTCAAGTATTATCTGCTGGAATTCAATGAAGCAAAAAAAGGGTTGCCAATCAACTGCTAAGGCAGAGTTTGCAGCTTTAGAAGCAACTAACCAAGCCATCTAGTTGAGGAAAGTTTTGGAAGATCTTAACTACAAACAAACGGATGCAATTGTGATTTATTGTGATAACTAGTCAACTGTTTCTATGGTTAAAAATCCGGTGTTTCATGTTAGAACAAAACATATCAAGATCAAGTATCATGCAATTAGGAAGTACAAGAACATTTTGAAGTGAAGCTGGTGCATTGCTATTCTATTGATCAATATGCTGACATTTTGACAAAGACATTTACCAAAGGAAAGATTTGAAACACTAAGAAAGTGTCTTTGTGTTTCCAACAAAAGTATCAAGGAAGAGTGTTGAAGTTGGCCGTGTAACTGACACTTTTGTTGTCACTTAACAATTGTTTTTTGGTTTCCATTTAGTCATATATTTTGGTTTATGTCTAACTCATGTAATGATGTAAAGTTAGGCTAGTTTTGTATCAAATCATGGCTATATATTCAGCTGGGAAAAACCATTGAAATTTAAATGAAATTCCTGTATTTTTCTCTCCTCTTGTTTGTTTAATATCCTTCACAGATCTATGAAAATAGATCTTCTAGTTTAAAAGGGAAGAGTAAGAAGACATCAGAATCCAGTTTAGAATCTGATGATAGTTCTAACAAAGACACAAAATGACATGATCACAATGTAATAATATAATGTTGACGGAAGGCTATAAATAGTGAAGTGCAAATTGTTGAAGTATGTCAAGAATCGGGCACCAATCGGGCAAGGGATTGAATGAACAGTTAAAGAATTAAGAATTAACTCTATAAATTATTTCAGGATCTCACGGCAATTAAATGAGGTTGTATCACACTAAGATAGGTCAAAGAAACTTGATTTTCTTCTGCAAAGATGGGTGCAAAATCAGATTTTACTACAAGGAGACACCACATGCTTAGAACACCTCATGCTTGAGCTACTAGTCATTTTAATAGTAATTTTCTTCACTCCTAAACATTACTCAAGACTCAAGCCCCTTAAGAATCTTATATCTACCTACTAAATAAGAAATTAACTCCGTCAACTTATCCCCAAATTGATTCCAAGCAAAGGACCAAACTGGAAGTGAAAACCAAGAAGCTGGAACTGAATTTCTAGACAGGTGAGTTTAGCTCACAATTTTGAAGGTTGTTTTCATTGTTTTAGATGGTTCTACAATCTCTAGAGCCACTGAACTTGATTGATAGTGTGTTGGGAATGGTGTTGGGGTGTTATTATGGTAGAAAGAGGGATAATTGGTGGAGGAATATTGAGTGAAACAACCAAGGACATAAATTGCATAGTTGCTGGATTCTGCTGTTCAACCTTTGATTTTGGATAATACCTTGAGTATAACTTGTATTTATTAATATGAATGTTTTTATATATGAATTATAAGTATATAAATGATCTTTAATGGGTTAGAATATGAGTTGTGGTATGTTAATCCAAGTGAAACTTAAAACAGCCATAGTGAAATTCTTGATTTGGTATTCGGTAATAGGGACTGATTTTCAAGCTGTAAATCGTTTACTTTGGTGAATTAATGACATATTTACCTGCACATATATGTTACATAAGTGTGGTAAAAGTTTGGGAATTGATTGATGTGATTAAGGGTACAAAAAAGAGGTCGAAAAGTGAACCAGGCAGTGATAGAAATTGAAAAACAGATTCTATCCATCTTCAGATTTCATATAATTCCACCTTTACATGACCACTAATCGCCTCTAAAGCTTGGAAAATTTGTTTGAATGAGTGTTAGGACGTTAAACGATGTTTATATTCATTGGATTTGAAAAAAAGTTATACGACTGTGTACTTGTAGTGCTAATCTAGAATATTTTGGCATTAGGGTATTAGTTCGGAATTATATGTGAGTTAAGATTATCAAATTGGGGATCTTGTTTAATATTAGATGGTAATACATGTTGCTTTCTGATGGTAGGTGAAAAAGGGACTTGACCTACACCCCATAGAAAGATCACACACAAAGACAAAAAAGTACGTAAAAATCCATTTACTAATCAATGCAAGAACATTGTATTTATGAAATATTCTCTATAGAGTGTTATTGTAATATTTATATAACTTCGATAAAAAGTTCATTGTATATCATGTGATGATTATGATGAGTATGGGGTTTCGAAACATATTGGCATATATTTTGGTAAAGTACGCCATTCATGAGCATTTGCACATACATGCACGACATATGTCCATCGTTAAAAATGTAGCATGCATGACATGATTGTAAAAATGAATTTACATTGTAAAATATTTTATTGACCACTACTATGGTACCGATGAATGTGAGGTATGCTTATGTGATATATTTTGGCGTCGTGGACGAGACTTCCCAGGTGATCGCAAGGGTAGATAAGGGATGTGCCTTTGGTGATCACGGAATGGTGGACCACTTGACCGTGCCTTTGTGATGTTATGATAATTGACGATGCGGGTAGGATACTTCTTCGATGATCATTGTGACAAGATGACGGTCAACTCGACTGTGTCTATATCATATATTAGTCATTTGATTATTGATTATTGATATTGAACAGAGCTCTATCCGGTGCATAGTAGGTGGGTTAAGGGCCCAATGAAAGGACAAGATCTCAAATAAATTTGTTTTAAGCTGAATTTGGTGAATAACTGAATAAGGCATTTGTAGCATAATGTTTTAAAGAAAATGACGTGGTGTCATATACTTTTATTATTCATATTCTTGGTGTGCATAATTTTTTACTTATTGAGCATCAGCGTATGTAGTTCTTGCTTTGTAGGTGAGTATGAAACTTCACAAAAGACATGAATAAATGTGAAGCTTTTACGGGATTCCAAAGTTCAATGTACAAGGATGATGACTTGTAGGGTTATTTTGTGTGTTGTTGTTTCGATCTTACAACCTGTTGTATTATAGTCGCGGGGATCTTGTATTGTATATGTATGAATTTTGAAATTGTATGGTCGATAATTTTGTACCCTCAAAGTAAATATGTTGAAATTTGGTTATATAGTATTTTGTATTAATATACTATATGAACATCATAGGTGACCATGTAACAATATATAAAAACTGTATTATGAAGATGCTTATTTCATTTTATCATGTCAAAAAAAAATATAAATAACAATAATGTGCCATCGGATGTCTAGGTCGAGTCATCAAATTTTCATTTTAATACAAGCGAGTTTATAGTTATCTATATAAATGAGGCATGGCAGAATCTCAAGGAGAAAAGAAGAAAAGATGATGTGACCCCAAATTTTAACAATTTCAAGTCCGAAAATTAAATATTTTAAAGACTTGCTTCGAGTCCGGATCATAAACAGAGTTGTAAGTCTTCATTGTGAGGCATTGAAGAAAAAAAAATTTCCTAAATATTCTCTTTTAATGCTCCTTTCATTTTACTTTTCGATGATTATATGTATCTTGGGCTACTTTGGTATCAGAGGCAGTTTCAAGTTATTGATTTCTTTATGTACCATATCTCTCTAAAGAAGGCTTTTTGGAGGACCTGTTTGGCCAGGAGTTGTCGTCTGGTCTTGGAATAAATCCCTTTAAGACGAAGTACAGTACTCTTAAAGAATAAATAATTAGGAAAAACATTTTGCTCTATATATCGGAAACTAGTTCCAAATCTAACTCAAAGGTGTTCTTGAGAAACGCATTTGAAACTGAATCTTCCTAGTTAGAAGATTATTTAAAAAAACTGGCATTTACCTCATGTCAGTAATAAAAAGATTTATAATATCGGACTGATTTTTCAGTGTCCTTAACAGATAAAAATATTTTGGATTTTTTAACTCTAAATATCAAATCAAAAGGATATAAAATGAAAACCTTAAGTATACATATTGCCATCACTCATAGAGTATTTTATAAAGTTATAAATACGCTAAGACCTCATGCAAGACAAGTGAGCAAAAAGGGTTTAACTACCATGATAGAAACGAATGTAGCTATATCCCATGTAGCTCAGTTTCATTCTATTGATTGGAAAGACATTTCTTTCCCGGATCAATGGACCTTTGAAGGAGCTTCAAAACCTGCACCAATGAAAAATCACAATGTTGAAGAGTAAACTCAAGCACCAGATGGAAAATTTGGAATACTTTTCAGCAGGTCAAGACAAAGCTCATTTCATTATGAGGAAGTAAAATCTAATCCATCTTTTAGAGTAGAGATTCTACCTCTTCGATTCCTATTCTTAGGTATATTCAAAGAAGTAATTCTATGTCTTCTTTACCAACTAGAAGCTGATATACCTGATTTAGTAGGAATAAGAAATTAAAAACGGGGAAAAATGAATGATGGCAAGATAAACGTACTAAAATGCGTGAAAATATACCAAAACATGCAAAAATGCTCCAAAGTGCACGAAATGTGCCGCCAAACTAGACGAAATTAATAAAACATGAAATGATATACAAAAATGCACCATAAGTGTACAAAGAGTCACGAAATTTACCAAAATGTATGCGAAATGCATCCAAAAGTGCCTATATTAACCAAACTAAACAGGTAAAGGGAGTTTGTATCATTGTGGGTGAGACTTCAATTTCTAATCATTTTGATAACCGGACAAGAGGGGAGGTGAATAACTTTGAAATATAGCAATGAGGAGCCTTCGAAGGACGCTACGAATTTGAGTAGGACATGAGATTATTGTCGACTAAGTTGGGCCAAATGTCAACAAACCTCATTTGGGAAAGCATTACACTTTAAAAAATTGTTGTGATGTGATCCAAATTCCATATTATTTGGGTTTGGTTGAATAGGAAAAGTCTAAAGAGCTTGGGTTTTGAGAGTCCAAATTAATGAAGATCAAATTTCATCAAGGATTGGGAGTTTGGCTTGGAAAAGGACTTTGAGATGAACAAAAATACTTTGGAATGGAAAAAGAAGAAGAAAAGAGAACGGGATACCCAGCGCCACGGCGTCGACGTCCCTGTTCAAAACATGCAACCCGACGCTGCAGCGCTTAGCTTGGGCGCCGAGGCACCACGTGGTATTTTGAATTCCGTTTTCCAGATTTTAGGAATTCTTCTTCATCTAGAACTCTAATAAAGAGATTTATATAAATTCCACATTGTATCTTCACATATTATTATTCAATAACATCTTGAGAGTTAGAAAGCTTAGATTTCAATTGAGAGCATTGAAATCTTGATATTGTAAACACAATTGCTATTGATTATAGTGGATTTTTCTCCTTTTCCCATGGGTTTTTCCCATATTAGATTTTCACGTAAATCTTAGTATTTATTTTCTTTTTGTTTATTTCATTATCATCATTTTCTTGCAATCTAAAATTCATAACAAGTAGTATCATAGCCAAATTGATTATTCTACATGGCAGCAATGAAATATGATATCCTGCTGTTGGATAGAAATACGAGATTTACATTATGGCAAGTGAAAATGCGAGTGGCTCTAGCTCAGATGGATTTGGAAGAAATCTTGGTTGGTTTTGATAGGATGTCTGCTACCTGGACGCAAGATGAAAAGTAACGTAGGGGTCGAAAAGCCCAATCACAAGTTCATCTACATCTTTCAAATCAAATTCTTAAGGATGTTTTAAAGGAAATAAGTGACGATGTGTTATGATTAAAGTTGGAGCAACTTTGCATGACAAAGAGCTTGACCAACAAACTACACTTGAACCATCATTTGTATTCTAACCGGATGTCTGAAGGTGCATCATTGGATTATCACTTAAATATGTTTAAAGAAATCATAGCCGATTTGGAGACATTGGAAGTTAGGTATGACCAAGAGGACTTGGCGTTGATGTTGTTGTGTTCTCTACTGCCATCATATGTGACTTTTAGAGATACTATTCTCTATAGTTGAGATGTCTCACCGTAGAAGAGGTCTATGATGCTTTACTTTTTAAAGAGAAGATGTGGTATCTTGTTGGAGGATTTGAGAATCATACTGAAGGCTTGATTGTGCATGGGAGAAATCAAGATAGGAATCTTGGCAGGAATATGAGGGGCAAAACAAAATCTAGACATGCTGAGAAGACATATCATTATTGTAAGAAGAAAGGGCGTATTAGAGTTGATTACTATGCTTTGAAAAATAGAAATAAAGTTGCTAGTGCTACTGAGAAAGGGAAATAACATGTTAACACACCGGAGCCTGATGTTATGGAGGATGGGCAAAGTGAAGAAGAGCTTCTTGTGATTTCTGACATAGATTCCAAACCCTGTGAGGAATGGATTCTTAACTCGGCTTGTACTTTTCATATGTGTCCCAACAAGGACTGATTTTCAACATATGAAAGAGTTTCAAGAGATGCCATGATTATGGAAAACAACGCACCTTGCAAAATTGTCGGAGTTGATACATCAGAATCAGAATGTTTGATGGGGCTATTAGAACACTTACAGATGTAAGGTATGTTCCAAAATTGAAGTGAAATCTCATATCTTTGAGTGCACTCGACTCCAAGGGTTATAAATACATTGGTGAATGTGGAGTTTGGAAAGTGAGCTGGGGTACTCTTGTTGTCATGAAGGGACATAAAAACTCTATACAATTGTATATTTTGCATGGTTTCACAGTAATTGGGGATGCAGAAATTTCTACTTCTTCTTTGGCAGATGATGAAATTACAAAACTTTGGCATATGCGGCTGGGCATATGAGTAAGAATGACATGGCAAAGTTGATTCGAATGAGACTTCTTGATAGGCACAAGACCAATACAATAATTTTTTGTGAGCATTGTGTTTTCGAAAAACACAAGAGAGTCATATTCACGAAAGGAAGACACAACACAAAGCGAATACTTGAATATATCTATTCAGATCTTTGGGGACTGGCCAGGGTACCATCAAAAGGAGGTCATTATTACTTGTTAACAGTGATTGATATTTCTCCAGGAAAGTTTAGGTATTCTTCTTGAAGTAGAAGAGTTATGTGTTTAAAACCTTCAAAGAGTGAAAAACATTAGTAGAAAAGCGAACTGGAAAGCATGTGAAATGTCTACGCACAGATAATGGGTTGGAGTTTTGTTCATATGAATTGAATAGCTCTGTAGGGCTGAAGGCATCTTAAGACACTTGATAATGCCTGTTAACTCCTCAAAGAATGGTGTGGCAGAACGGATAAATAGAACTTTGATGGAAAATGTTCGTAGTATGCTTTCAAATTCTGGGTTGCCTGACTTTTTGTGCTGAAGCTGCTACTACAGTTTGTTTTTTGGTTAATTACTCATCCTCAGTTGTCACTTGCCATTGATAAAAGACATCATAAGAGATATGGTCTAGTAAACCTTCTTGTTATTTTGATTTGAACATTTTTGAGTGTCCTATTTATACTCATGTGGATAATGGAAAGTTGGAGTCTAGATCTAGAAAGTGTATCTTTCTTGGGTATAAATCAAGTGTGAAGAGGTATATATTGTGGTGTCCTGAGACAAGAAATGTGGTAGTTAGTAGGAATATAGTATTTGATGAACTTACTATGGTTCGTGGTTCACCTCTTGAGGATTCTAAAAAAATTGAGGAGTAGAATCATTCAACTCGGGTGGAGTTGGAAATTGGTTCGGAGGAACAATCAGAGATTGCAGAACAGTTTACTACAGATCAATCCAGCTCGGGGTTGATAGACAGTAATATCTTGCCTACTTTGCCTACACTGCCAATATCATAGTATTCTATAGCTAAGGATAGACCTTCTAGATAGATTAGACCTCCACGGAAGTACGGGAAGTAGATTTGGAAACTGCTTTGTCGCTCTATAACTACCCACTTGCTTCATAAAGATTGATGTGTCAAGGAACTGCCTTTTTAAACTGCTGCCACTACTATCCTCTTTTAATTGGTTGAAACCAATATTTTTGGATCGTGGAATGTGATAAGATTACTCAATAACTGTTTCAATAACCGTCGTTTAAATAACAAGAGGACGCTATGTTCGCTCAAATCCTGGGCGTTCTGCAGGCTTGGGCGATGGTAGTTCTCTATTTATGGGTCTCCACTATATTTTGCAATAGTTTCATTTGGGCCCATTCTTCAAATTCCCTAGTTGGGCTCCATTCTTTGGACCATTTAATTAGGTTTCATTTTTGTATGTCAACAATACCTTAAATTGCTAGACGTTCATCCCCCCTATTTTCTCTACAAATTGTTAGTAGAATAATATACAAAAACTTTATTTTTAATAGTCATTTCCTAAGAAAAATTATGCCAAAACTTGAAAAGGGAAGGCTTACCGATGAATAATGACAATTAAAATGATAAAAGTGTGAAGCATCATTTCATGCTAATCAATTTTACAATGACAAGTTACTATTTTTATTATCAACTAAGAAATGGCACTTTGTTGTTACTTGCATAATGTGTAAGGTGTAACAATATAATAGATGTTATTTCTTACATTTTGCTAGAACTTTTTGTCATTCATTGAGAGATGAGTTATTATGATCTTCTTTCTCTTACTCAATTCTTGAGCAGATCCCAATTAAAGATTATCAAAATGTAAGAATCAAAAAATGACATCCCTCTTCCAAAAAGTTATGATGCGAACCATGTAACAACGGTGACTACAAAACCCACAACTAGATTGATGCGGAACCCAAGAACGTCAATTAAACCCGGTTTTGGATTTGAACTTAACAAGGTGAAACAAAAAATCCAACGATAACAACGATGCTGATGCGAAACCGGGTAGGGAAATCGCATGGAACTCGCGGAATTGATTTGAAAACGTTGGGAACCCCGTAAGAATCAAAAAATGACATCCCTCTTCCAAAAAGTTATGATGCGAACCCCGTAACAACGGTGACTATGAAACCCACAACTAGATTTATGCGGAACCCAAGAACGTCAATTAAACCCGGTTTTGGATTTGAACTTAACAAGGTGAAACAAAAAACCCAACGATAACAACGATGCTGATGCGAAACCGGGTAGGGAAATCGCATGGAACTCGCGGAATTGATTTGAAAACGTTGGGAAAGCCCAAATCTAGGTTGTAGAAGATAGAATCTTGACCCGAGCCTCACAATTCAAGAACCTAAGGTATATTAAACCTTAGACTAGTTGATATACGGAAACAAGAACCTCGATTTGCGAACGCCACAAAGGGTGCATAATCCTTTGATAAGTTCTAGGGTTGAACGCCACAAATATAATAATACATTTGACAAGTTCGAATGTTCATGAAGAACAAGAAGAGAGAAAATCTCAATATTTTATTATGTCAAAAAGTGTTGATGCTTACAATGAAATTGAAATCCTATTTATATGAAAACCCTAAAATATAGTTTAAACTGGAAATAACTCGAAAAATATCACAAAATATCAAAATAAATAGAATTCTAAAGATAGTAGAAAACTTGCCAAAAATTAAAAATCTCGCCAAACTTTTCTTCTATGCGGCTATATAGAAGGTTTCTATGCAGTCAAATAGAAGACCTTCATTAGGCTTGGGAAGCCCCTGCAGGTATAGATGCAGTCGCATGGCAGTTTAACTATGCGGCCACATAGTTTTACATTTTCCCCGCCGGACAGCTTTCAGTCTTTTAGTTGTATATTCATCTCCCGATATCCGGGGTGATTCAAAATGTGTTGGAAATCTTACTTCAAGGGTTACAAAACTTATAGAAAGACAAATCTTCAAATCTGAATGTATTGTATGCCAAAAATGGGTCTGAAACTGAGACTGAAAATTCGAGTGCTTTCCAACCTGTTCCTGCTTCCGTCCCCAACATGTTACTTGACCAGTGGCTTGTTGTCTTCAATATTATGGACTTCATTACTTGAACATGTAAATGATCGATTTTATCAACTTTTTGAAGTCTCTTGG
>CAIGRM010039144.1:0-13238 GCA_903798335.1 Fraxinus albicans | reverse complement strand
AGACACCCGGTAAAAGAGTGAATGATTCAACGAATTAGTTGTGGTTAGTGTTTACTGTCAACACTTCTTGTGATGTTACCGTAGATGTAGATACAATATAAGCTTGTGTTTGAAACCCATTTTGGGGAAAAAAAATAAATTTTGGAATAGTGATTGATAGAAGAATGGGTGGTTAAAAAGTAAGGAGAATATTTGGGTTTATGCGTAATATTATTTTATTGATAAAATGTGTGGTTGATATGAAGAATGAGAAATAAAATGAGAAATAAAATGAATGTCAAACAAGGGCTACAAATGATCCGAAATCTCATTTTTCATATTCCTAGTCTTCGTCCTATTTCCAAGTCTTCTTGTTTACATATTCATTTCCGCATGTTACCTTTAAAGCAATATTGGTCTTCTCAAGTCAAGCTAATGTTACTTTTGAAAAATAAAGAAGAAAATGAAAGATCAACTAAGCTTTATGATGATTCGAAGTGTGAAAAACACTAATTTCTACCTTCAATAATTATTATTGCAATTATTGACGCCAAATCATAACACAAAGAGTAGTGTTATTTAACACCACTGATATTTATAACCAATCTAAGTGGCAGTACTAATGATATTAAATTATAGATTCAATTAAATAAATTATATAATTTGACTTTTAACTGAATCTATCATATAATAAACTGGTGCTCAGCACCACTCATGCTTAATACCATTATTCTAACTTGAAGGTCTCAGACTTTTAATCCTTTCATATGTGCAATATACAGAAATTGTGGGTGATTTCCATGTAAGACAACATAAAATAATAAGGGCGATAAAAGTGAATTTTATATTTATATTATTTCATTTCACATCACATAAAGATGATCTACAATTTGTACGTCAAATTTTGAATTCTACTACGGTGACAGATTCAATGACAAAAGAAACACGTCAATACACACAATCATTGTATGCTACACCACCCTATCCCCAGTCCAAGGAACATTATTCTCAAATTTATTCTTTATAGTCTATTATTCCTTTTCAATATATCTATGTCGGCATCATTTTGTACCAACAAGAAATATATCATTGTCTTTTTTGTTTTTATATTTGCGTAGTGTGTCCCGTTTTCACACTATCTTAGGATCATGACACCTCATTATAAAAATTAGGAGACTATTTTACTAACTAGAAATAAGAGATTGCGCGCGTGATTACAACTCGATAAACAAATTAGACTCCTTCAAACATAGTGAAAGATTTGAGCAAGGTATAGTAACCGTGGTGAGCTCTTCATATAGAGTACGACACCGCAATCTAAAAAATTAGACTATTCTAGATTCAAACGTTATAAGAACTCTTACTAACCTAAGCCCCTTGTAAAAGAGTGCAACATTTATGGTATCAACACTTCTTGTGATGTTATAATAGTGGTTGTAGATCGAATACAAAATACAAAAATAACCCAAAATTCTTCTTTTTGGTCTTCGAACTATACCCTAGTCTTCTTGTCAACATGTTCTTTATCACACATCACCTTAAGAAGAAAGTGTTATCAAAATATAATTGCAGAAATAATACTTTATTTATACTGACAAGAACATAACAGATAATTAGAAGGCGAAATATAAGCTGTTTAGAATTACAAAACGGAAAAACTTTCAAACTGAAGCGTGTGTAAACACAGTTTCCTTAAAAACAGATTCGCTCCATCATCGTAAGTACTCGATGTTTCGTTGAATGTCTATTTCCCAGGATACAAAGGATAAACCAGCATGATCTGTGCACAACAGAAACTATTTCAGCAAACTAAATATATATCACAACACTAGCACCAAGAATTTTGACATAAACTGGAAATACTGAAAATAGAAAACCAAGAAAATAGAAACTGGAAATTTTGAAGTTTTGTATTCTGAGAATCTAGGAGAATTTTGTGCGTGTAATGGAGGAAAAAGACTGGTTATATAGGTTGTAATGGGAAATTAGCATTAATCGCATTTTAATCCGGTTGTTAATCTCTAAATTAGCACAGGCATAAATTAGGAGTTTCGATAGTTTTAGAACATCAAAGGTCAATTGGAGAAAGCAAAACGTTGACACTCTAAAGGGACCAATTTTTGGTCCATTCGGTTCAACATTCGTGTGCGGAGGTCGCGCCCGCACACAAGTTCAAGCCCCGATGTGCATTTCGGTCTGTAATTTGCATCCCCCGCTCTAACTTGAAAAGAACATATATGCCACACATGATTACACATTTCCAAAGTATAATCATACTTAAGGTGGTCAATGTGTTTATAATCTTCCTATGTTGGACAAACTACGTATAGTTTTCTCCATGTTTCATGTGTATGAATCATTTGAATTAGCCATATTTTTCCAACAGAAACCAATATTGGTCTTCTCAAGTGAAGCTAACAATAATTCCAAGAAATAAAGAAGAAAATGAAAGATCCCACTCGTCTTTATGATGATTTGAATTGTGAAAAAGTACGAATTTCCACCTTTAATAGTTAATACTGCAATTATTGACATTTAATCATGACTCCAAAGAATTTAAAACTTTCATCTATATATATTCATGCATACTTGCATCCATTTTCATCCAACCCTAACATACAATCTAGAGGCCAAAAATAAAAAAAGAAAAATATGAATAGATTTCGTGGTACCCCCAGCATCACCTTCAATCACAGTTTGTCCAAATACTACGTCAGTTTCGACGGAAAAAGTATAGAAACAACAGTCACAGACAAAGCAGCAATTACAAGTGTATGGATTGAAGAAATCTATTCGATTCACAATGGAAACTCAACGGTTATTGTTGGTTTGGACGTCGAATGGAGGCCTCACCCCGTTGGATCAATGAGTAACAAATCTGCAACTCTGCAACTCTGCATAGATGATAAGTGTCTGATTCTTCAACTCTTTTACATGGATGAAATTCCAGATTCTCTGAAAAACTTTCTTCTGGACCCTAAATTTACTTATGTGGGAATTGAAGTGGCTGATGATATCTTGAAGCTTAAGAATGAATATGGGCTGGATTGCAGCAGCAGTTCTGATATTCGAGCAGTGGCGAAGAATATTTGGCCGTTGAGGTTTCGTCGTCCTGGATTAAAGGATCTTGCCTTGGAAATCTGTGGGCTTAACATGAAAAAGCCTAAGCATGTTTGCATGAGTAATTGGGAGGCAAGAGAGCTTAATAATAATCAAGTTGAATATGCATGCATCGATGCTTATGCCTCTTACAAGATTGGTCACAAACTGCTTATTGAACTGTCGTCAAACAATTAAGGGATCGTAGAAAGTACTATGTTTAAGCAAGATTTTAATGGGATTTATTTGTGTCGGTGTTTATCTATGTTTCAGTATTTTTATGTAAATTTTACCAGTTCTTGTGTGTCGGTGTTTATCTGTGTTTTAGTATTATTGTGTAAATTTTACTTGTTCTTGAATAAATACATAATTATCTATGTTACTTGTTCATTTGTTACCAGTTTCTAAAATAAATTATTTGGATCCATTATTAATTGGGATTCAATCAATATATGTTTTGTTCAGAATGAATGATTGTATTGGTTCGAGGCTCATAATTACGGATCCATACATCTTCTGTGATGATCCACGTACTTATATTAATTAGAGTCCAGAGAAAAGAAAAACACGCCAAGAAACACTAACCACAAGTTTGGATTTATTAAAGAAATCTTTTAATTGAATTAAACTACTTTTACACGCAAAGTGTACACCTTGATTGACAGCCCCTTGTCTATCAAAAATTCGACAGTTGATTGGAAAGTGCGTCTACAAGATTAACATACCAAAATCTGCTAACTCATATGGGTGTAAATTAATGTGTCAATCTTTATGTACACGTAGCATGTTCTTCGTGTTCCCAGTTCTACTTATTTATTCTCAAGTCAAGCTGAAGTTACTTTAGGAGAAGCACTATTTTCTATCTTAAATAATTAGATTAATTAGTAAGTAACAATAATAAATTCCCATGTTTTGTAGTTCCAAAAAGAAATAAAAATACTGAAAAAATAGTTTTCTCTTGAAAATGCAGTTCCCGAAAATAAGATTTCTTGTGGATTCGACTCTCCAACTCTTTATTTAAAAAAGTTAAAACAGAGAGTATCTTGTATTTAGAGAGTCCATTGAAAATATTCTTAATTTCGATGTATATATAATAATTTTATTTAATCAATCGATTCGATCTCTCCACTAAATATGGCGTGACTCTATATATGTAAACAAATCTAATCACAAAGATTTTGTAATTCAACTTTCAAGATTTAACTATATTATTATTACTTTAATTTACTTTTTTTCTTTTACTATTATACATACTTTACCTTCAATCCGGAAATGAGAAGCATTTACTTTAATATCACTTTGCACTAATAAAAAGCTTTTTCGTCTTTTAATTTTGATAGTGGTTCGCGTGCTCATATTTCACAAAGACGGAATTGCAAAAACCATTGTTTTATATATTATTGCAAAACAAAAACTTTATGAAGTGCTTCAAATTCGAATACATATAAAGAATGGGAAAACGATATTAATTCATTTTCAAACAAAATTTGGAAGTTTGAACAACTGCTTTGTTTCTTTCATTTGCATAATAAAAAGAGAATTTTGTTTGGTACTGAAGTAATTCGAAACATACTTTAATATGAATTTCGGGTCAAGATGCTTACTTGAAATGATAAATTCCAAGAATTTTTGAATGGTTGAATCACTTTGCTTTCCAAAACTCCAAATCTGCAATTTTCTTGCACTTCAATTATCTCAATCCCGATCATAATAGAAAGGGATTGTTAGTCACAACTTAAGTGTCAATTTTTGTGAGTTTTCATGCCAAAATAGTGGTTAGGTGCCTTTCAATTTTGATGATATTTTTCATACAAATTTTCACCATTTTATTCTACCATCTTTTTCTCTCTCTTCTAAGTGCAAGACAAAGTTATGGGAATTATGTAAAAGCTTGGAAGTTTGTGGGAGTTAAGAGAAGTTATGAGTTTGAATTATATTCAAACCACTCCCTCTAATTCACTTTAATAACTTGTGGATTGAATCATCCCACATGGATGATCCACCTATATTTTCTAACAGGTACAAACCTCTTGCTCTTATAAGTAGCAAAAGATCAACCAGTCATTAAAAAAAATAGAATCATTTAGCAAACCTAAATACTCTTATGAATAAAATTTAATAGTAAAATGATCATTTAGAGAATGCTATTTATAGAAATTTCATTTTGATCCCACCATATTATGCTAATGTTACTATTAGGTGATTATAAAAGGGATCTAAAACTACGTTGTCGTGCTTTCGAAGAGAGGAAGCTTGTCCTGTGTATGCTAATATGATCGATGAATAAATCTCAGTACACATGCTTATTTGTAACGATCCAACAGTAAATGACCAACATCAACAGATAATGCCTCACTTCCTGCACAATAGACAAATATTTCAAAAAGTATTCCTATTTTTAGAATGCATTTTTTTGTGAAAATAATTGGAAAACATGTATTTTGGTGAAGTTTTACTCGACTTTTTCTTCCCTCTTCAACTTCGGATGACAAATTTATATAGAGACCAATGTGATTTTTATATAGTCCAATAAATGATCGCTGTATGCTTCCTTAAGGTGGACAAAATGCATCCAACCCACATTTCAAATCTACAAATATTGGCGTAAAATGGTGTCTAAGTATATGTAATATGTATGTATGCCTATTGTAGGTAGAATCACACTGCCAAGGGAAATCCATCCGCGTTGACAACTGGGGGATTTCATGTAATAATCTACAATGTAATCGAGATTTACAGTTTTGACAACTGAGGGATCATTTTTTATCTAGGATGCACCGATGCTTTCTCTAGGGCAAAGGACTTGGTGCTCGGTACGTATCGAAGACCGACACCACACGACACGAGACGCAAGTGACGTAACGTTGCCGACACATGTTGAAGACATCAAGAGGTGTGTTTAAACTATTTATTTGGTTGTAATTCAAAGTATCAGGGAACACACCTTGGATTGGTCGCTACGGGTGAAGTTTCGTATTTTTCCCACATAGTAGACACCTATAGCAACCAAACGATGGTCACTATCGTTACGTTTCAGCGACCAAGCCTCTAATGGTCGCTGGACGTCTTTAGTGACCAACATCTATATTGGTCGCTAGTGATATTATTTTGTTAGTACCAAATCTATGGACCATGTAAAGAAGTACTAAGACTGCAACTGAAATCCAAACAACCATTTTTGGTCCAGAAAATATACAAACAAATTATAATATAAACTTTTCAATTGTCCTATGAATTATTAATCGTTTTGAAATATGACAAAATCACAATAACTTCAAGATCAACTACATCAACTCATTCCATCCTTTTGTTTATTAACCGTTGGGTTTTGATACTCAATAAATTCGAGTGATGATTTAAAACAGATGTCGGATAATTTATCAACACCATAGGCTTGACTCAACTCGGAAACGACCAACACTTTTGGAGGGCCAAAGTTTGAGTTGGAACTTGGATATTAGCCCATTTATTTGGTTAAGTAGGAACCCATTTATGGAGGTATTATTTGGCTCATGTTGTTAAGTTTAGGCCCATTTATCTAATCTAATGGTTGCATATATACACAGTTTTGTGTGTGGTGTGGGTGTGTATTGTTGCAAAAGGTAATCTTAGGGTAACCATCCCCAATATTGTTCGCACCAATACGTTCAAACAATCGATAATATTCAATTAAAACTCAAATGAGCAAACAAATTTCAACATTGATGTTATCAAACGAGCAACCATTTTGCAGGACATGCTAAAAAATAAATTCAACATCGAATAAAGATATAAACATTAATGAACATATAAGAGTTTGTGATATCACTCTTAATAAATTTAACTATTTTAATATGGAACATCAAGTCTTAGCCCCTATTTGGTAGGGATTAAAATCAGATTTTTAGTAAATTTTGATTGAAGTTGATGAAATATGTAGTTGAAAAATTGTGAGACTCATAAAATATATGGTTAAAATTAATTTTTAACTTGGATTTAGATTAAAATCTAGAATTTAACGATAGCAAACATGGGCTTAATTGTATCAGTATACATTAACCTCTAACAAGTAATTCAATTATATTAAAACTAAAAAAACGAGCACACGAATTCGAAAATTGGTGTTAGTCAAATTAACTATCATCTTACGAAAGGTATAAATCTCACATCTAATAAATATAGGATTGTTAACTAACATACGAGGTTTTGGATTACTCCCCTCTACTTGGTTGACCTATTAAGTTGTAATTCCAAATCTTAAAAATGAGCACGTAGAATTTCAAAATTGATGTTTTCAAAAGAAGGTACCAACTAAAGGAAGCATGATAAGGACAAATTTAAATCGAATAATAATGAAATAAATATACAACATACAAAGGGGTTTGGAATACTCCTTTTAGGTTTTTTGTACTTCTTGATATAACATTGTATCCTTTTAATGGGATAACATCATTTTTATGGTCGAAGATGACATACTTCGAGAAATTGAATACCAAAAGTTGAACAAGAGTTGACCTAATTTTTGTATAGTTTAATCAAAGCTTTGTGTGGATCGAGAAAAGCTATGGTAAGATAGTCCTATACGCACATGTCATAGGAATATCCAATCAAATCACGACCCTCGAGCCGCCTTGAGCAATTCAAATCATGAAACTTTGGCATTGCACAACCAAAAAATAGATGTGTGAAAATAAGTACCAATGTGTTTTTGTATATTAAGGACTTGTTTGAGTCCCATTTTTTTATATAGAATGCATTTTGGAATTGTAGATTGATGGAGAACGTGTGGTTAAAAAATAAGAAAAAATCTTAAATTTACGTATAATATTCACTACAACAATTTATACATTTTATGACATTTAAATATAGCCTTCTTGTTGATAATGCTATAAATTAAAATTGAATTTTATCTAAATATAATATAATAACATTTTTTTAAAATGCGGGATAATTCGTCGATTATGTACTTAGTACCTCCATCTTTTGAACATTTTTAACCCATTTTTTTCTCCACTTCCCTTGCTATGGCACCAAGGCCTATGACTATCATACGAATAACTTGTACAAATCTTTCCATTTTAGAAGTTGTAACCTCGACGCACCATACAATTTGGCCAAAAATAAAAATAGAAAGACAGAAAACGGGCATACCGTGATAAACAGTATAATGAACAAAATCATTTAGTGATAATCAATCCTCCCAATNATCATACGAATAACTTGTACAAGTCTTTCCATTTTAGAAGTTGTAACCTCGACGCACCATACAATTTGGCCAAAAATAAAAATAGAAAGAAAGAAAACGAGCATACTGTGATAAACAGTATAATGAACAAAATCATTTAGTGCTAATCAATCCTCCCAATGAAATATACCACTATAACATAGAAGATCGAATGCCCTTGCTAAGAATGTAGTAATGTGAATAACAATGCACTGAAGCTAGCATTGATCACAAGAAATATCCATTTAAATAAAAAATGAGACATGGACATTGCTGTTTGATTCACAAAACCTCATTCTACTTGAATCAATCAGAAATTCAACAATTACAATGGACAAACCCTCATTGACGACAAGGGAATATAGAATTTGAGGATACAAAAATACATTTCTTGTAAATGCCACCTTCCAGTCTCAAACTCGATTTTCTCTGAAAGTATGGGCGAAGCAAAGAGTATTCCAGATTTTACAGGCTCAGCTCGAGGCCTCCACAGCCCGAGCCTATACTTGTGAGCATATTTCATTATCAGCTTCCTCTGCAAATGAAAGTTTAGTAAGTTAACAAACGTCACTGCGCAATTTGGTAAATAAAACGACGTTTAATGATTAGCAATATCAGTAATACGACAGTAACGAATTACATAACAATCGATGTTTTATCTGTTCAACTTCAGTTAATGTTCGGCAGCCAGAAACAGCTATTAATATGAGAATTTGTATTCTCGAGATATTCATTAGCATCGTACCCATAATGCACTTGTGTACATGCAATGTTTTAGATTCAGAAAAAAAAAAGTTAACATTTTATGCCTAAAATGAGAAATCACATGTTTACAGGAAGCAGGAAATATTCCAGTGCGGACAATCTACCTATCTCAAAATGGATTTCTCCAGTCAAATTATTGTACCCTGCACTAAGTTCTACAATAGATGCAAATTTTCCAAAGAAGAAGGGATTGTATCTGTCAAATTGTTAGAAGTCATTGAAATAATTTGCAGCTTTAACAAACACCTGAGTTCCACCGGACTATTTACCACAAGTCTATTATATGAAACATCCCAGTGAACAAGGCTGGAACAACCAGATAAATTAACCGGAATTTCCCCAAAAATCGAGTTGTTTTATAGCCTCAAGCCTCGTACTCTTCAAAGATTGCGAATTTGTGGTGGAATTGTATGAGTGAAGCTGTTGTTTTGTAAATAAAGACCTCTCAGAAAACTCAAGTTACCTACATAAAGTGAAATGGAGCCTTGTAGGCCTTGGTGGCTGAGGTCTAATGCAATGACCCTTAGATGTTTTCAGCCGCACAAAACTCCGAGCCAACGGCAGAAGTGGGTGGTGGAATTCCAGGAGCTGAGGGCAGAGAAGGCTTCATTTTTTATGGTTGATTTGAAGGCAAGAATTGCAAAATGGTCAGCTTCACTCCCATTTTGTGCAATACAGATAGCAGAATAAAGGTCAGAACTTGAAAGACAGTGTAAAATATGCTGATGGACATGGAAATAGGGAATCACAGTTCATCAACTAGTACAGGAATCAAGATTGTTGGATAAGAGTTTAAGCTTTGAAACTAGGTGACAAAGTGATCTTGGAGCAGATGTTAGATTTGAACTTGTTGAACAGAAGTGTTGAAATAATCGATCGTAAATATACTGAGAATAAGGGTATGAAATTGCCATGTTCTTATGTTGGAATTGGTTTAAAGAAATCAAAAATTTGGTTAAGCATAATTTTGAGCTAGTGACTTGGTATCAACTTTGAACAAATATCCGGACTTGATCCGATGATCAAATTACAAATGTAAATAGATCAACTTGTTCTATTCGTCAAGTAGATCGATGTGGTATATTTGGATTCTCGAAACCAATTCCGGATGCATAAGAAATTCTGGTTGAAAGTTGGAAAGAAAATAGAGGAAAAACTGATTGAAGAGTGGCATCTCTGTCGCTCGCCTATCGCTCGAGTAACGCTCGATCGAGGAAGTCAACGATAGCAAGAATTACTTTGTTCGTAAGGTTGCGAGGTTTGGCTCGCAACACTTTGTCCACAACCTCTCATACTTTATAAATAGGACCCTTGGAACATCCTTTTCTTCACACCAATAATATGCAATCATAGCATAACATTCTCTTCTTTCTCTCAACCAAAGTGTGCACATATATTGTATAAAATTATGATTTTCTTCATTTTTGTATTAAGGAGTACATAAATCAAATTCTAGTTTCGTTGTTCTTGTGAGTTGAAGTGTTACTTACACAAGAAGAAGTCGTTATATCTTGGGAGTTGATTGTCATAAACCGTAGGCACCGTTGTAGGGCAAATTCAACTTAAGGACAAAGTGTTCAACACTTACCTCGACTTTGCATTCATTTGGCGTTATTCATTTGAAGTTTCATTGTCGTTACTCTACTGAAATTCCAGCAGAAGTTTAAATAAAGATTTTATGGGCATTTGTTTGTCACTCCATACACCATATCCATCTAACAATCTTAAGTCGAATTTTGAGTTTTGGAGTGACCCCTTTTATTTCCCTTTTATTTCAGTTAAACTATTATTTGGTTTAACTTCTTCTACTCTTCTTTTGATTTGGTTGATCTTCTATTTTGTGTAAACAGAAATGAATTCAGTTTTTAATAGCGACTCTACTTCGAATGACAATTGGAATATGGGAACTTCGGAAGGAATTGTTCATACTGATACAATCCCTCCTATTGTTACTGCCCCTCTAAACTCCATTTCACATGGAGAGAAATCGGAGAAATTCATTAGGGGCGATTTCAAAAGATGACAACAGAAAATATTGTTCTATCTCACGACCATCAACTTGGAAAAGTTCTTAAATGAGGAATATCCCACTGTACAAGAAGGGGAAAACAATAGAGCATCACTAATTGGTTTGGATGCTTGGAAACATTCAATTATCTTGTGCAAGAATTATATTCTGAATGGCTTGGACAACTCGTTATATAACGTATGTGTTCCAAGAAATTTGCAAAGGAACTATGGGAATTCTTGGAAAAGAAATACAAGTCTGAAGACGTTGGAACGAAAAAAATTCATCGTAGGAAAGTTCTTGAACTACAAAATGGTAGATTTAAAGGCGGTCTTCGGTCAAGTGCAAGAATTGCAGGTTATTCTTCATGATATTCATGCGGAGAATATGCCTCTAAGTGAATCATTTCAAGTGGCTGCAATCATAAAGAAACTTCCACCTATGTGGAGGGACTTCAAGAACTATCTCAAATACAAGCGCAAAGAGATGAACATTGAAGAACTTGTGGTCCGATTGAGGATTGAAGAAGACAACCGAAGTTCAGACAAGCATGTTAGGAATCAAATACCACAAGCAAAAGCTAATGTGGTGGAATCCAACAGTAAAAGCAAAAAGAGGAAGTATTTCGTTGAACCTTCGAAGAAGAATGTAAAGAAGTTTGAAAGGTAATTGCTACAATTGTGGAAAGGTTGGACATCGCTCCGTAGATTGTCGTAAACCAAGGAAGCAAGATCAAGTGAATATCACCGGATCTAATGTCATATAAAATAGTATGTCTGATATGAATTTGACAGTCGTTGTTTCAGAGTGCAACAACGTTGGAAATCCCATGGAATGGTGGGTTGATACGGGTGCTACCCATCACATATGTGCCGATAAAGGAATATTCACTTCCTATACTCCAACCACGGGAGAGACTATTCATGGGGAATTCATCAAGTCCAAAGGTGGAAGAACAAGGCAAAGTGATATTGAAGATGATATCGGGGAAGGAACTTAGCCTCAACAATGTTCTTCACGTATCGGATATTTGCAAGGACCTAGTGTTAGGTTCTTTATTAAGCAAGAATAGCTTCAAATTAGTCTTTATATCGGATAAGTTTGTACTTACCAAGAATAACATGTATGTAGGTAAATGCTATGTAAAAGATGGACTATTCAAAATGAATGTCCTTACTTTTCAGGTTCTTTGTTAAGGAAGAATGGATTTAAATTAGTCTTTGTATCTGATAAGTTTATACTTACCAAGAATGATATGTATGTAGGCAAAGGCTATGTAAAAGACGGACTATTCAAAATGAATGTCCTTACTGTTGTACCAAACAATTCAAGTAATAAAATATCTTCTTATGCTTATATTATTAGTCGTCTAATTTATGGCATCATAGATTAGAACATGCAAACTTTATTTTAATACGTAAGTTAATGAATGTAAGTTTACTTCCAAGTATGCATTTTAATAATGGAAAATGTGAGATATGTGTAGAGACAAAATTGGCCAAAACACCATATCATTTGGTTGAACAAACCACAAAACCTTTGGAACTAGTTAACACGGACGTGTGTGATTTAAAGTTTGTACAAACAGAAGGTGATAAAAAGTATTTCATCATGTTTATAGATGATTATACAAGATGCTATTATGTATACTTATTAAAAAGTAAAGATAAAGTTTTGGAAATTTTCAGGTTCTTTGTTAAGGAAGAATGGATTTAAATTAGTCTTTGTATCTGATAAGTTTATACTTACCAAGAATGATATGTATGTAGGCAAAGGCTATGTAAAAGACGGACTATTCAAAATGAATGTCCTTACTGTTGTACCAAACAATTCAAGTAATAAAATATCTTCTTATGCTTATATTATTAGTCATCTAATTTATGGCATCATAGATTAGAACATGCAAACTTTATTTTAATACGTAAGTTAATGAATGTAAGTTTACTTCCAAGTATGCATTTTAATAATGGAAAATGTGAAATATGTGTAGAGACAAAATTGGCCAAAACACCATATCATTTGGTTGAACAAACCACAAAACCTTTGGAACTAGTTAACACGGATGTGTGTGATTTAAAGTTTGTACAAACAGAAGGTGATAAAAAGTATTTCATCATGTTTATAGATGATTATACAAGATGCTATTATGTATACTTATTGAAAAGTAAAGATAAAGTTTTGGAA
>CAIGRM010039141.1:0-12878 GCA_903798335.1 Fraxinus albicans | reverse complement strand
TTTTTTACAACTGGCAGGGTATCCAAGACTAAGCTTCTTCACAGCCAGCAAAATCATTTCCTAATTGTCCTTGACAGTATACACTCATGTTAGTGCATTTATATAACCCGATCACAAAATGTTTTCTAAAAGCATTCAGCATAATACACCAAGCGGAAGCAAATTAGTTATTGAGATTTCAAACTAAGCCCTTTTTGGTCTGGATTAAAATCTGGATAAGACCAAAGTTAAAGTCAACAATTAATTTTAACCGCACACCAAATCTTTTCAACAACACATTTCATCAACTTTATTAAAACATAATAAAAATAAGATTTTGATCCACAACAAACAGGGGCCAAATTGTGTGTCTGTGGGGTGGGGGTGATGGGTTAGTTCTTCCCATGATACAGCATATTAGAACTTTTCTTGACAGGGCAAAAAAAAAAAAGCATGTGACACAAATGCACAAATTACCAAGCCTGTATAACAAACACCAAAATTAAAAACATGCGCATATAGAATTTGCTAAAGATAAAAAGAAAACTGAATTAACATAAACTACGTATAGTTCTTTGAACTTGACAGGAAGTATATAAAAAAGAAAGCCGTAATTTGCACTAGCTAATTAATCGCACCATTTACGATTACTAATACAACACATTACAGACCACATATTCAACAATAAATGGTGCTAAAAAAATTCATAAATCACTCAGTATTAGTAATACTAATAGCAATATTGATACTCCAATCCTGAAGTCTAAATTAACTATAAAAATTACCTCAAGTTTCTGAATAGCAGTGTCCTCAGAAACGCCGGTGATGCTCATGAAAGTCTCGATTTCTTCTTGATCAGGTCTCGCCATTTTAATTGGATTAAATTCTACAGAGTGATGAATGATGGCAGGTTTGGTAAATAAAATGAAAGAGACTGCCCCTCGTGTAATATTCCAAACTTGCAAGCCAACTCCTTCTTTTGTATTGTGCTTTCCGTGGCTTTTGAATATTGGATATCTTGGGGAATAAGTTGGTCTTTTATTATTTTCTTACTTTTCAAGTAAAAAAATAGAAATCACTTGCTTTAAAAGCTTTTCATTATAAATTAAAATAATTTATTTGAGCATGTTTTGTTTTGCTTCTTTCTACAAAAAAAAAAAAAGCTGTATTTTACACCAAAATGACTCGAAAATTTGAAAAAAAAAAAATGTATTTTATGCATTTAAACTACGATAAATATTATCAAATATTCTCAACCTTTCGTGTCGTTCGCAAATCTATCAGAACTTTTTTTTTCCCAATAAATATATTCCGAACATAATTTCCAAAAGATTGAAAACATAATTGTCCATAAAAATAAAAATAAAAAGATTGGTAACGTATTTGCAAATTACATGAAAAGTTAAATAGTCACTATTTAAGAAATATTATTTCACACCGATGATATATAATATCAGTATAGATGACATCACTTGTGTCATTAAATTATAGATTTAATTAAATATAAAAATTTATAAATCATTTATTATGATTTATCACATACTTACACTTAAATTGGTATTCTAATGTCAAAGTGCTAAATAACATTATTTATACTATTCGCCTTTTAATCTAAGCCATACACGTTTACTCAAATTTACAGTAAAGGTGACAATTCCACGGTGTTGATTTTTTGACACCTAAAGCTCATAAAATCATCCCTCCAACTTGGTGATGGACAGCTATTAGATTAGACAGAATTACACAAAATATTTATATGTATTACTTTTAACTCATATTATTAGGTCATGTTTAATGTAAGAACATATTCAAAAAACAATTAGATTTCAAAACTTTAAAAATCAAGATAAGAATAAAATGTGTTACTTTGTTGATTGAATTTCTCCTTAAAAATTCCATGACTTGTCTCAACTGACAAGCTACACCCGACTTGTATGATTTTCTTTCTTTCTTCATTTTTTTTTTTTTACCCTTTCTCTGTATTTTCTACAAAGGCCCTGTTTGGTACATATTATTTTTTTCATTCTCATTCTTCTACTCATTTTCAACCACACATTCTTCAATAAAATAATATTTTTCATCACATTAATAACTTTTCCTTCATTTTTAACCACACATTCTCCATCAATCTACTATTCAATAATACATTCTTTCAAAAGAATGTGTCCCAAACACACTCTACGTCCTAAAATTTGTCAAATTTGAAAATACCCAAAATTTAAATGTTTGATACATATTATTTTTTTCATTCTCATTCTTCTACTCATTTTCAACCACACATTCTTCAATAAAATAATATTTTCCATCACATCAATAACTTTTCCTTCATTTTTAACCACACATTTTCCATCAATCTACTATTCAATAATACATTCTTTCAAAAGAATGTGTCTCAAACATACTCAAAATTGAAAACCCAAAGAATTACCACAGACAATGGGACCAATATTAGCCCAATGGAGCAAAGACCAAAGCCACTGAGTGGGCCAAGCAAGGGCCCACACTTACTGATTAGCACAAAGAAAGTACTAGTAACCTTTTGTTTTTCCTTCTTGTAAATGAGTTTTTAAAGTAAACTACCTTATTTTTGTTTGAAAACTAATTTTCAAAAGAGTTTCTTATTAAGAAAATACTTTTAAAAGAAGTCATATATAACCAATTTTCTCTAAAAATCCTTCAAGTACTTTTCTAAAATTTGCTTAGCGGATCCAAAAGTAGTTTTTAAATTTCAAATACTCCTTTTGACTTTTCAGAAATCATACCAAACTAGTCCCAAACTAGTTGAAGTATCATAGGAATGCTTATTTCTGTGTAATTCTACCCCACGATATTTCTTCGTGACTAAAAGCCATAAACACAACACTTGATTAATAATACAACCACACAAGTTTTGCAAGAACATATCACATTATCTGAAGCTTCTCCAGCTTCGACCTCCCAGCCCTGATCATGTCCCAGAAAAATGTGGGGTACCAAATTTTAAATCCGTAGTGTGGGTTCCATAAATTATTTTAAGAAAAAATTCAACAAATGGGGTTGTAAGCCTTTTATTCTAGAGTAAAACACTTGCCATTTTACAAGACTTCCTCAATAAGAAATTAAGAACCAATCTACGAGAAATGGAAAATGATATAGAAAATTGCTGGTTGCTACTGAGGGAGTATTGGCCTTTTCTCAACCATTTCATATATCAAAACAAAGTTATCCTGCATACAAGTGGAGCAACTAGTAGTTATACAGCAGATAAGATTTCAAAAAATGCACTTCAACAAGTTTCTGCAATTTGTAACTGCAAACCTTTCTTGTCATCTGCCATGTGTTGGGATCGAAAAAGTAATAGCAACCTCTCTCATGAGTCTTTGTCTTGACAAGAGGATCCATATCTTTCAGCCTAGTGAACCATAAGCGGAGATCTCTGTGGTAGAACCATCCTCTAGCATACCTGCAATAAACCAAAAATATAGTTAATCTTAATGCTGCTAAACTTTTCATTTGTATAGCCTATGCTCACATAAACATATAAATTAATTCAAAAGATCAGTCAGTAAGGCAAAAAAAATGTAGAACCACTTCCGTTAATCTTCTCTCCCAGACTAAAGCAAAATAACTAACAATTAAAATCTAGATTTTAATCTAAATCAAAGTCAACAATTCATTTTAACCACATATTTTATGTGTCCCACAACTTTTCAACTATACGTTTTATCAACTTTTATCAAAATCACTTTTATCAAAATCTACTAAAAATCTGATTTTAATCCCCACCAAACAGGGGCTAAGCCACCACCAACCGTCGAATTAGTCAAACATTCCATCCAAGAGTCTCTAGGAGTTGTGATGACCATTTACTTGTATACCCACATACGTGGTTGTGCAGCACTGCAGATACCATTCATTCGCTTAAATCACGAAGTTACATCATGATGCCAAAGTACACATGATTGGTACTTCTTCAAACATACCCCAAAAACATAATATAAAAGGTATGAAGGCACATGTTGAACACCTAATAATTTCAGACAGTTACGAACAAGCTCGATGGCAGTTATTATGAACATCACGTATATTTGAAAACAGCATTATGTTTAAACAAAGGAGGTATGAATTGAAGGCACGTGTTAGACACTTAGCAATGTAACTAGAACTTGTTTATTCAATATGGTGGACCCAGTTACTGAGATTCTGTGTGTAAAATTTACTTGGACACTGTTTATATTGAGATGTTACATAGTTTAAACACAATCATCTGCTAAACAAGAGTGGAGTGATATTGTATGCATAGGGTACACACCTCTTGCAGGCTAGTGCAAATCAACCCACCCACAAAAAGTAAACACATGAATAAAACCGGTATGTGCCTCTGCCTTAAACAAAAGGGAAGTCAGTGCCATTCATTATTCACAGTATCAATTATCCACCCTCTATGATTGATATTGGATTATATAACAATTGTTTCCGTATTTCTTAACCTTTATTGGTTGCTTTTCCACTGCTATATTTATACATTCAAAGAAAAAAAATTAACTCCATGTCTCAATTTTCACCCCTTGCATCGAACTCTTTCATCGCTTGCTTGCTTGCTTGATCGATCTAAAACTAATTTAGAAGTAGTCCCTGCTTATGTCACATCAGCTTAGTACAATTTTCACATCTTCGAATCTTAGCTCATGTTTGGCCCTCATTAAACTAACTTTTTTTCTCTCTTCTTATCAACTACACATTCTCCAATAAAATAATATTACACATAAACCTAAAAACTTTTCCTTCTTTTTTAACCACACATTCTCCACAAAATTACAATTCCCCTTATTATAATTTGGAAAAATGGAGCCCAAACAAGGGCTCAATACTTCCTCAGGAAATAATTTAGTAATTACCTATTAATGTTGAAAAACTCAAAATTCCCAAAAAACAATTATGACGCAAGGGCATTGGTTGGTGCTAGAAAAAATGGATGGGAAGAAAATAAGAAACCTCGTAATGCTTGGGGTCATTTGGGAGGTGATGATACACTAGAACGAAACTCTTAGTGATGAATCCATTGGCTTACTGGATTTGTAAATATACAATTTTTTTAGGAGTTGGTTCTGTTTTGATATTTGAAATATGTCGATGATGAGATTAGTGTCAGAAATTGAAAGTGGACTAACTTTTGAATGTCTAACTAATATCGAAGAAATTGCATTCAAACACTAGTATTGTACGAGAAAATGACTTCATATATTTATACTTTTGTCTTTCATTATTCTTCTATTATTCTCAAAACAGAAGGGTTAAACAATAATAGTTACTAAAATTGAACTAAATCCACCAAAAATCACACTAGACAGTACTTTTTAAACTCTGCCTGCAACTATGCATAAACCTCTCTCTCAAAATTTAAGATATCAATACCTGGTAACTGCAAACATGTGATATTTAATATTCCAAGCCTTCCTTCAGCAAGTTCAGCATTCATGAACTATATTGGGGATTTTGTTAACGGCACACAGCACTTAAATTGCAGCACAAAACCTTTTAAGGGAATTTTTTATCGATAACATTTTGCTTCTACCATTAATAAGCAGCATTTATTACTAAGCATATATCCAGAAGCAGATATAGACAGATATATTTAATCAGTTTAATGTTGTTGCCTTGAGCATGCCAAATGACCTCGGACTAGGGGGGTCAGAGCTGAAATCATGAAGAAAGAACTACTTACAGTTCATTTGCTGCAAAGAGCTGTGCCTCGTCTTTTGGCATGCTGCAAAAAGGTAATAAGAGTCACATAACTTAGATCATAAAAAAATGTGAAGTGACAACAAAATTTACCTGTAAAAGATATAAAATAATGTTTCTGGGAGGAATCTTGCAAAGTAGCTTTGCTGCATCCATAAAATATATATTAATTACAGGATATCATTTTACAACCAAACCAATAACAAGATCAGCAAAGCTTACTTCTACTGGAGGAGGTGGTTTGACATAATAACATTCAGGGACACTGTACTCGGGCTCTCCTCTGGCAGGTTCGTCAGACCAAGGAGAGGCAAATTTCTTGTGAATAGTCTCTGAAGAGTTCAAATTTAGACCGAGTGAGGTCAGATCGATACCCAGAGCAAGTGAGGTTAAGCCTGGATTGGTCATTTTTACGACACTTAACAAACCAAGCATCCGAAATCGATCAGGCACACTTTGCGATGCCTGTATGGATTTCAGATCTTTGTCTCTAAATGGATTGATGAAGCGAGACTGAGATTGCTGAAGTTGTTGATACTGCTGCATAAGGACCAAAACATTGCATATGAGATTTAGACATTCATATGTCCAAACAAGTGAATGGTACACCACTGATTTCGGCATTGAAAAGTAAAATAATGTTTTAAGTATATGAAATCCTCAATCTTCATAATCACAAGGAGTCAAACGTTAGAATCCACAATCAGTTAAGGTTTTAAAAAGTTGGTATCAACAAATCACAAGGTCGGATAGAGGATAACACCGACTGCAGTAACAGACAATGAGACTTATTGAACAGTGAAAGAAAGCATTGTAGATACATACCTCAGGCTCATGAAAATGAAGATCTTGATTGCCTGCAGTTAGAAAGGAAGCCCCACTGCCGTTTATTGATGAAGCACGATGTTGTTGCTGAGGATGATGAGATAAATATGTACCACCAAGGTTGAATCCAGAAGACCTGCCCACCTAGGAGATTAAAGCATGTAATAGTATCAGATAGTACTAAGCACTGCAATAGATGGACTTTCATGAATATTCTATTGAGGTTCATCTTCAAATACTCTAACTTACCGGTAATTGCTGAGGTTTCCATAAAGATTCCATACTATCATGGATCTGTTCCTTTTGGTGTGCATTTACAGGAAATTCAGCATTGGCTGCTGTATTAAGACAGGTAATTAACCAGTTATAATTCTAGTGCACACGGTAAACTAAAAACATAATACAAAAATATAGCAGAATGAGTACGAGCATGGATGAAATGTAAGGAAAAAAAAAGAAGTAAAATAGCGTCTCTGTGTATCACTTTTGTGACGGTAAGCCAACAAAGCAGTAACAAGGCAAGTAGTGACCATAGTAATCCACTGACATTGATAGGAACCAGCCTATTATGAAAATCAGATTTTCACACCATCCACTAGCAGCTTGCTGAAGCTGGCTTTGTCCACAGCTCTATCTTATGCATACATCAGTATATACCCAAATTAACATCCAGTTTTTGAAAATACACATTTCTTCAATGATTTGAAAATACACCAACCTTATATTAGATTTCCATGACACGCGTATCACTTGGTATCACTCATCAAAGGACAAAATTGGGGAAGTAAACAAAACCCACCTGTCATTAACTCCTACTTTAATACTTAAGCCAAGTGAAACTGTGATGCTTAATTTGGGATAGATCTAATTGAATCTCAAAAACTTTGTCAAAGGTGCAACACCACCCCCACGCCCTACCAAAAGAATTATATATGTGAAAGGTGTAAATAAACAAAATTGAACCTCGGTCGTAGAAGTGTCTTTTGGGAAAATATCCCAGGATGGTCCAAAAGGGTGTGGGACCATATGTCTAACTTTCATTTTTTCATGTATAGAACTGATAAAATAGTTTGGAAATAATAATTAAATAAGAGTATATTCTAGTAGAGGACATTTCATTTGAAAATCACAATGACCTTATAATAGATTTGCATGACCCATGTATCACTTGTTATCACTCAACAAATGACAAATTGGGGGAGTAAAAAGAACCTGCCTGTCATCAGCTTCTGCTGAAATACTTAATCCAAGTAAAACTGTGATATTTAATTTGGGATAGATCTAAAGGTGCAGCACCGTCCCTTCACTCTCACCCTCCCCCCAAAAAAATATGAAAGGTTAAAATAAATAAAATTGTACTCTTAGTCATAGAAGTGTCTTTTGTATTATTCCCCATTTCATCCCAGGATGTGCCAAAAGGGTGTGGAACCATACACCTAAATTTGATTGTTTAATGTATAAAACTGGTAAAATTCTTTGGAAACAATAATTAGACAAGAGTAAATTCCAGGAGAGTGGCTATTTATCTGGTGTGAAATTAAGATATTCAAATTGAGATGATTCATATAAAAAGTTTGCCTAGCAAATGTAATCGAGCAAGCTCCTAGACTCCTACTAAATGCTATTACAATTAAAAAAAAAAACGAATATTGATATGCTTTGTTACAATTAGGATAGATGTTAATTACTAAAAGAATTCAGCTACCATTTTCTCATATTAGAACTCAAAATTAGAAATGAATAGCAATTGTACATATGAGAAAGAAGCCAAAGATGCATCAACTAATGTTGCATGTTCAGAAGTCAAAACAGAGCATAATTAAGGTGCATCAATAAAATACAGCAACTGTCCAGTAAGCAAGCAAGCAGACTGAACTTATTCTTATATTAGTTGTAATGTCAAGCAGATATTCAATAATATTGTTCTTGATATATCCAGATGATAAGCATCATACGCACTCATCTGTCATCTAAATAACATGAAAGTACCTCTATATCCATTTAAAGCAGGAAAATCTTCATTCTGAATGCTGAATTCTTGGTTCTGCTGGGCAAAGCCAATATTATGCTTCATCAAACCTGTGTGATAAGAAAAATTATTCATATGATCATAGAGCTAGGCTAAAGCAACACATAAAGTCCAAATATAATTTACCTAGTTGCCCCTGAGAACCGCCAGCAGGAGGACGCCCAGATAGCTGAGGAAAGTCATTTACATCAAAAGTAGCATTGTCATGGACACTTGAGTCATTTAGCAATTGCATAAAGCTAAAATGATTATTCCCAGCTCGATATTGGTTTTGGGAGAGTGGCACACCAGCAGCAGAATATGAATTGCCTAGCATGGATACCATCTGCGGAGCTGAAAAATCCGGATGTTAATTTGATAACACTAAGGGTCCGTTTGATTGCAAGAGTGGAATTTGAGTGGAAAGAAAATGAATTTCAGGGAATTGAATTGTCTAGAACTTGTTTTTCAGGGAATTGTCAATCCGTAGTGTTTGATTGGTATAATTTTCCACCTGAAAAATATTGAAAATTTGGATCTTTTGATATTCGTTTGGCTTTGTTTTTCATCGAAATTGTCCAATAAAAGGATAGAATTTGTTACAATTCCACTTAAAATTTGTTTCCATTGTAAAAAAAAAAAAAAAATTACCTGGAAAACCATTTTCCCACCTAAGTGGTTGGAAAATGAATTCAAGGAAAACTAAGAATTTGTGACTGTGTGGGAGGAAGTGGGAATTCCAATTGCCAAGAAAAAAATCCAATCAAATAATCAAAAAGTGGGAAAATTGAAAACAAATTCCATTTTCCATGGAATTGTCACCCTATCAAACAGGGCCTAAGTCTACATAAGAAATTGGAGCATATATGATGTCATGATTTGATCAATGAGTTGCAAGTCTACATGCTTACATACAAATGAAAGAAATGAATCTGCACTGATCTAAAATGAACATTCAAAATTACAGGTATTAAGAGCATATGGAGTAAGAAAAGCAACCAAACACTCATAAGAACTTAAGGTTTTCTCAACTTCCATGGAAAATTGATATTGATAAGCAAAGTTTTACTGTCAAGATGCCATTATGCCGGGTTTTAAGATTTACTGCCATTGCAGGCGCCACAGTCAGACATGCCGCAGGCAACTCTGATATCCCAATTGAAAACCATATCTAGAAATTAATTTACCAGATAAGTTTAAGCGAGAAGCAAGACCAGGGGTGTTTGCCACTCCAGCAGAGCTTAGACCCCTTGTAGTAATACCACTGCCATTAAGACTGCCCACAGAGTTTGTAATTCGTCCATTATTTCCCATATTTTGCAACACACCTGGTCCCGAATCAAATGCTTGCAGTAGTTACAGGTGAGACAAGGCAATGCATCTGTATGCAAATTACATGTACACAATTACAAATACTTTTACCTCCAATGTTGTTAACACCATGTCCATGTGAACTTCCAAGAGATAACTGCATCATAAGGTCAACATACATTATGCAAAAATTTCACTTCGTAAGAGTGAAGAGAATGCACATGCATACACACTCATGTGAGAAGATTATTTGTTGTGGCATACTGGAGGAATATGTCTTCAGCCTTTATACCTGAGAAAGTGCGGCAGAAATACTGTTCATTGCAAATCGCCCATTAGGTACATTCCCTGCAACTTGTTGAACACTATTGGGAAGACCGCCTATATTTGTTGAATTTCTTGATGCAAATGTCCCAGGCATGATTGATATATTGAAGTTCCCATGAATATTTTGTGGTCCTTGGATGGTTCCTTTATATCAGAAAACAGTTATTCTATTGATTAGTTACCCTTATGTATCCTGAGTAAGTTGAGATGTTAAATACTTGAACAACTTTCTATACTGCATACCACCAGACTGATTCAAAACAGCACCAGATGTAGCAGGCTGAGCAGGAAAGGATGTGGCAAAAGCTCTTCCCGTAGTGTCTGGAAGATTTGAATTTGATCCATTCAATGCTGACTCCATCCATGTATTATAGAAAATTCAAATATGGAATACATGAACGCTTTACAAATTTAATCAACTTTTTCCATCTATCAACAGTAAAATACATCTGGAGTTTAAAAACAAAATTACTGTTGCATGGGAAACAATGGATACTAATCAAACTCAAGTTTTTCTTTTGTCAAAAATTATCCCAACATTTGATAGTAACTAGGCACTTAACCAGGGATTTAAACAATAAATAGACTACACACTAAAGAAGAAAGAACTTACAGTGAGTACCCCCGACATTTTGCCGGATTTTTCAAAACAAAAGGCAAAAGGTAATTCTTCGTCTAGAGCAACATTTTATTCATCTTGATTGCCACTCTTGGGATGCCCTGGAAAAGAAAAAAGTGAAACTATTATACAGAAAACAATGCAACAAGATTCTCAATTTGAATGATCAGCCATTTCAATTTTCTGGAAGTAACAGACTAACTGTGTAACTCATATGACACTATGGCAGGGTTGAATTATTATTTACAATCATCAAAACCGAAAGACTCGGGCTTAATCATGATAGACCTAGTTTTGCCCTCATGAGAATCAAATCCAAGTGAAATAATAATTTACAATCATCACCACTCGCTACCACTTAACAAATCATTTATGAGAATCAAATCCAAGTGAAATGAAGTATTTATTTCCCCTGTATTTATTCCTCAATTGTAATTTATAAAAGCAAAAGAAACATAATGTAAATTCAAACTCATTAAACTCCCATTCTCACGAAATGTCATTGCTATATTCAAAACTCAGAATCAATAACACAAAAACCTCATAAAAACTTAAAACTTCGTTCAATCAAACAAATAATTAAACATGTGCATGTTCATGTTAAACTCATAAACCCCTAAACCACACCCGAAAAGAAAAAACTTGCACACATCAATTTCAATCAACTAGTAACTCTACAAAAAATGTATATATGTACGATCTCATTTACCTTTAAATAAACCTGATAAATAGTGTTTAAATCGATTATAATCTAATCTACGAGCATTTTCAAGCGAGAGAGAGAGAGAGAGAGAGAGAGAGCGAGCGAGAGAGAGACGAGGCGCTGGGTCAGGGTGTGGCGTTGCGATAGTAACCTCTGTAACTGATGCGATGGAAATTAGAGTTGTATACTGTGCTCGAGTGCCGATCCTCTACAGTGCGTTAATTTACGGCTCTAATTATATACTTTTGCTTGGGCTCCGCTGTACATTTTGACGAGGACCATACATTTATAAGGTATTTATTTTATATCATTTCAAAAATATAAAAATAAGTTTCAAATTTCACAAATCAAATTTTTTAATTTTTTATTTATGAAATAATGAATTATTAAATTAATTTATTATTAAATATTTAATTATAATATAATGTAATTTTCTCATCCCACCTCCACCAACCCCATCGCTCCAAGGACTATTCTAACTACCGTTCCGATCACAACTCATCTCCGACGACCGTTCTGACGACTGTTCCAATTTCGACGACTATTTTGATGACCGTTCCGAGCGCTACTTGTTCCGACAACTGTTCCTATTCCGACAAGTGTTCCAACTCCAGTGAAAATTTTTATGTTATAATTCAAAATTTTCGTAGGCCACAATTTGTTTATCGGTCACAATTTAAAAATTTAAAAGTCACAATTTGTTCATCGGTCACAAATCACAAAATTTGTAAGTCACAATACTTATTTTATGGTCACAAACATCAATTATTGGTCACAAATTAATAATTTTTAGGTCACAAATTTATTTTTGAGATCACAAATCAAAAATTTTATAGGTCACGAATTATTTCGAAATCACAAATAAAAAATTTTATACGTCACGAATTATTTCGAGGTCACAGTTCAAAAATTTTATAGGTCACAATTTGTTTATCGATCACATATCACAAAATTTATAAGTCACAATACTTATTTATGGTCACAAATATCACGTTAATTGAACATAAATTATATTTAGATCACAATTTATCAAATTATTGGTCACAAATTTATAATTTTTAGGTCATACATCATGTATTGGTCACATTTTATCAAATTCATTGGTCACATATCGTTTATTGGTTACCAACCAACCAAATTAGTAGTCATAAACATCCAAATTATTTGTGACCACCACCAAAATCATTTGTGACCACCACTTCGCCACCGCTTCCACCAGCGGCACCGTCAACATCTCAAAACCAACACCACACCCTCCCCAACACACAGAACCACTGTCAAACACCACCATCGTCAAACACCACCCACCCACCACTAGCACGCACACCCACAATACCCAACCCACAACTTCACCAACATCTCACCATCACCAATGCCTCACCGTC